>JAODAL010034817.1:0-43742 GCA_025379985.1 Phyllomedusa bahiana | reverse complement strand
GGGGAAAAGTTCAAAATACAGTAAAAATCAGAAAAAGGCTATTGGCTACTAGCGGGGGCTTGGCAATCCTGGCCAACAGAATGGAGCAACAGGGCCCCATTATAACCTATGGAGAAGTTAAAACCAATCAAAATCAAAGGGGGAAAAATTCAAAATACAGTAAAAAAATGCAAAAGAGCTGATTGTTTGAACACGGGGGGGCTGGCATCCCGGCCAATAAGCGCGAGCCTTTCCCATTGTAGTCAATGGAGAGACGGGGCAAAAAAATCCAGCGCCGTGCGGCATAAAGTAAAAAAAAAAAAAAATTATTTTTTTGGTAAAAAAATTTTACTGAAAAAAGCTAAAAACCTTTCCCCTATAAACATAAATAAAATCCCGAACAAGGCCCTTTTTGTCACCGAGACCGGCGACATCAAAATTGGGTTTAAAAGGAATATGGGTATAAAAAAATAATATTTTAAATCCAATAAAATAATTTTTTTTGTTTTTATTTTGTTAGCAAGGATAAATGGTATGGGGGTAACAAAAATAAAAAATAAAAATGTTTTTTATTGAATTAATTTTTTTTTTTTATTTACCCCCATATTATTGCTTTTTATAACACATGGGGGAAATTCGGGAGTTTTAATAAATTTTTGATTTTGGGCCATGTACAGTTTTATTTCAGATTGCATTAGAAAACCCATAGGAGCGCCTCGCTCTCCCTTTGGTCCAAATAACGGGCCTCTTTTAATTTTAGCCAATCACAGACTAGGGGGAATTTCTTTTCCCCATAGAACCTAGAGAAAGTAGCCGCGCTCTGATTGGCCGGCATGCCAAGCCCCCGCTAGCTCAACCAATCAGCTCTTTTCGGGCTTTTTTTACTGAAATTTTTGAACTGTCCCCCCCTTTGAAAATTGGAAAATATTTCCCATAGTTATAAGGGGCCCCCTTCGCTCCTATCGTTTGGTCAATATCCTCCATAGGTTTAGAAGGGCCACTGTCGCTCCTATTCTGATTGGCTTTTGGTTTCGCCCCAAACCCTGAGAAGAGCTAAACAATTTTTAATTACTTATTTCCCGGGAATTCTCTATATTCAATTCACGATGTGCGCCTCTCTCGGGGGAAAACGCGTTGTTGTGATTTGATTAATATTTTATAGAAGGTTTTAGCTTTTTTCAGATCATATTTTTCAATTAAAAAATTATTTTTTTTAACGTACTCCATGCCCACGCCGCTGACGCCGGAAATTTATTTTCCCCCATCTCTCCATAGACACAATGGGACAAAAAGCTCGCGCCTGATGGCGGGATACCAAGCCCCGAGTTCAAACCCAAACACTCTTTTTTTGCATTTTTACTGTATTTTAACTGTTTCCCCTTTGAATTTGATTGGGCCAACTTTCTCCATAGGTTTTAGGTTCACGTCGTCCTTTTGATTGGCTGGGTTTTGCCGCCAATGAGAAGAGCTTAAACAATTTGAATTACTGTATTTCCCTGAAATTCTCTATATCCCAATTCCTGATGTGCCCGGCTGGTGAAAAATGCGTTGTTCGGGATTTAATTGATTTATTTTATAGAAGGTTTCAGCTCCTTTTCAGGAATATTTTAACACTTATAAAAAGATTTTTTTTAATCATACCCCCCATGCCGCACGGCGCCCCGCGAGAAATTCCTTCCCCCGATTTCCCCATAACTACAGGGGGCAATGCCGCGCTCTTTTGGTTTTGGGGATAGCCTACCCCCTACTAAACCCAATCAGCTCTTTTCTGCTTTTTACTGTATTTTGAACTGTCCCCCTTTGATTTTGTTTGGGTTTTTTAACTTCTCCTTAGGTTATAATGGGTCCCTGTCGCCCCTTTTCTGATTGGCCAGGTTTGCCCCCCCCTGCTCAACCAACAGCTCTTTTCTGCCTTTTTACTGTATTTTTAAAACTGTCCCCCTTTGATTTTTGATTGTCAATAGTTTTCCCCATGGGTTTTTAAGGGGTCACTGTCGCTCCTATTCTGTTTGGTGGTTTCTGCCACCAATGAGAATAGTTACATAATTTGAATTACTGTTTTTCCCGAAATTTCCAAGATCCAATTCCTGATTTGCGCCGTTCTAGTTTTTTTGGTAAGTGATTTTTTTTAATTTTTTTTTATTTTTGAGGTTTGAGCTCTTTTTCTATAATGTTTTATGCCTTTATAAAGGCGATTTTTTTTGGAAACATACTCCAGCCGCCAGACTGAGCGCCGAGATTTCTCTTGTTTCTTCTATGTTTCCTCGCATGTAACGTTCTCGTTCACTTCGCCCCCCGCCGAGCTTTTGACCAGAACAACCAGGCGACATCGGACTCCGACGCTGCAAAAGCGGCCCCACTTTTCGACCGCGATCGTACATGCCCGGGGTTTTCGAGGGGCCACTCCCGCCCCGGAACCCTAACCGCGCCCCTTGCACCCCTTCAAGCGAGGCTCAGTGAAAGTGCCGAACGCTGCGCCTAACATCGCACCCTGCATCCGGGCAGGGGATTCGGGCCGGGGAGGCGCAAGAACGCCAAAAACAGGCTTTAAAACCCCCTTCATACATTCGCCCCTTTTCTTTTTTCTGCCTTACAAACTATGTAACTACATGTAACTATGTCACCTTCTCTACCAGTTTTTTGGATGACTTCTGGTTGCTGTGGTCGGCTCAAGTTCACTGGAACGACTGATTGGTTTCGATGGTCACATGCCATTGCTGACAATGTTCATTTCCAAACAGTGACACCATTGGCCTAAATATATTTAATAAAAATTACCTGGACAACACTTTATATTAGTAAGGACGTCCATAAAAAAAGGTTTTTTTTTTTTTTTTTTTCACACGGGCTTCACGTTCATGATGGGTGTAATGGCCTGGCGGGGTGAGAGGCAGATGGGAGAAGAGTGGAAGCAGTAGTATTCCCTTCTCACTTGTCTTCGTGGCATCACTCCCCAAACCCTGTCTTACATCTCCTGGGGTTAAAACAGTCAAGAGGGGGACCTACAGCTTGATGTAGGAAGATGGTACTCCTACTCCCCCAAGGCACATTCTGATGTTGGTTGTAGTACTCTCCGTGGTGGAAATTTTTTTGCGAAGTCCCGTTTATGTTAGGTGCAGAAGCAGAGGCCTATGACGGTTTAAAGTTGCAAAAGCACATCCTTATTTCTCAGCTAGATGGTTTCAAGAATACCCTTTCCTTTGTTTCACTGCCTGTTTTCCCCCTTTACACACACCACAGCAGATACATCCCATAAATCCACATGCAAAACCTATTGCAATTCTGGATTAAGATTACAAGGAGTAGACTGAATACAACCCCAGGAGAACTGGCAATCGACAACTTTCTTTGATCCAGCTTTAAATATAACAAAGAGTCTTCATACCCCAGGAGAACTGGATTGGTTAGGTGAGCCGGGCCAGAGGCAACAATATGGACATCATCTAGGTCGTAGTCCAGCGAAGGACGGTCTTTGTACTGCGTCTGAATAATCTGTATTGATGACTGCAGACTAACTGACTGCAGATTAAACTCCATTTCAGAGGATCCATGGCCTGGAAATAGTGCTGGGCCTGATAGCTGCCTTCTGACAGGGTCAAGTCACACTCTCCATCCTCTAGTCTGCAATCACTCAGACTAGAGCTAAACAATAGACTCACACTAGGGCCAATTTATCACCCGAACCTATCCTTTTTTTCTCAGTAATTTTGACAACCCTTCCATCTCTGCTGCTGGCGGGAGCTTTTTCATAGCAAAACAGTTGACTCACAGTAACTTGGCAGTTTCTTATCTTAAAATGCACTTAACATAAAATTCCACAGACATAGTATCACACTAGAAGGGTTACTCAGAGATCATTAACCTATCCATCAGACTGACAATAAAGGTGGATCAATAAGCTCCAGATTACACTCACAGCACAAACATGTCGTCATCATCATCATTATTACAGTTTAATAAAGTACCATCACTTTCAATCATAGTGCAATTAAACTGCAATATGCCTAAAGGGTTAACCTGGTGCACAAAGGGTTAATCCTGAACATTACTGCGGGTGCAAGTTGTTTTAGCCGGCACCTGCAATCAGTGGAGAGGAAAAGAGGTAACTTCAATTCCAGCCATTAAACTTCTTATACATGGGGTCAATGCAACTCAAAAGTGGTCAAACATCACAGGGAGATTAAAAAAGTTTAAATAAATGAAAAAAAAATAACAAAAAATACCCCGTTTTAAAAATGTATTTATTTATTTTTAAGCCTTTATTTTTCAGCGCCCCAAAAAATAAAAGCTTTGAATAAAAGTGAAAAAGTTGCATGTATCCCAAAGTGCAACCAATAAAAATTACACTTCAGGCTTCAAAAAATTACATTTTGGTTTCCCAGTACATTATACCATATGGTACAGTAAATTGTACAATTAAAGATATACTTTGTCCCATGGAAAAATATATACTCTAAAATGGCTTAGTAGAAAGAAAAGTAAAAAAAGTTATGGATTTTGGAAGGCAAGGATGAAAAAATTAACATGATAAAACAAAACTTCCTGCGGCAGGAAAAGGTTAAAGAGGTACTGCCATTTAATTGATTAGCTTTACATGTGTAGGCAGAGGTAACTAAAGACTTTTACCAAATGCAGTGCTGTTCTGATTTTGATTCCCTTCAGAGTTATAGCAAATGTTATCTCTTGCTTTTGCACACCAGCTTCCCTAGCTTACTGGCTACCTCTCTCTGCTCTCATATAATATACTAATATACTCTAGTAGTAGTAGGGGGATGGTGCAGTCATTCTCTCTGTTTCTTATCATCAGGAAGGAGCTTGTATATGTTTCTATGTTATTGACAAACTTTAGTCCTTTAGAGCTCTGTAGGCTTCTAACCTACTGTTTAGAACCCTCCATCACTAATGTCCCTCTAATAAGCTCAGCTATGAATAGCAGAGCTAATATTCCAATCACTACTGTAGACCGGCTACAGCCTGAACAGGAAGTGTGAGCCTGAAGTTTGTTGTGAAGAGCTGTGAAACAGTATGGGGAGAACACCACTTTAAGAGCCAAGAGTTAAAAGTGTGCTAACTCAAACAAATCTGTGGTTACTTGTCTACACATTAAATGAGATTAGCTGAAGTTGCCAATTTCAGCAAGATTGGCCATTTATCAAAAATGTACATGTGTCCTGATTTGACAGATGTTGTAGGAAAAAAGTATAGCATGTTTGGTTCTAGAATGTCTGATTTTATTTTTTTGCTACAGGAGATAAGCTGCTGGCAGACTTCCTGCCTACAGTAAACACCAGAAGAAAGAGTTGTTAGCTGACTGCTATTACAAGTGTATAGGCAATTTTAGGGTTCACTCATTCACAGAAAGTGGGATAGCTGGGACCTTACCAATACCTCCTCTACTAACTGCTACTGGTCACAATTTTATATTTTCTGCCACAGCAGCCCATGCAGATACACCATTTAATGCATGTAACCGTACATCAGGGCCTTCATCTTGTTGAAGCACATTCACACATTATTTTCTCAAGATGGTCGTACAGGCATTGCCACTGTGCCCACACAATCACTGGTGGAAAGACAGCTGTAATCTACAACCTGAAAGCAGGAATAGATAAAACGCAGATCCTGGCATTTAGCCCTTTCAGTATACTTGATTGTGCTAATTCCCTTGCATCTATGACTGGCAACCCCTGCAACATTATCATTTAGGCATTAATATCGCTATCGCGATGATTTTTTAGTAAAAAAATCTTGATAGAAAACCATATTTTTCAAATAAAATACATGTAGTTTTTGACACACACACACACACACATTCAATAAACCTCCAAAAATAACCTTTAATAAATATTCTTTTAAAAGATAAATTAGTTATGTCACTAATCACAGCAGTATGCTATAATAAACATATACAGGGTGAGTCAAAAGTCCCAGGACAGCCTTTTATTTCAGAAACAAAAGGGAAAAGGACAAATCTGAATATCCCAGCAAGTAATTGGCAAAGGATCCTATCTTTTAAGCTGTGTCTGGAACATAACCATTTTGAAAGCTGCTATCTTGGATCAAGGGCAAGTTTTTCCAATGAGACGATGGTCATGTAGTATCAAAAGTGACCAGAATTGTGATTTGCAATATCTCTTGTGGTTTAAAAGTTATCAACACAGAAAGATGCAATTGCAACAACAGCTATTTGTCATGTTCAATGTGTTGTCCATGGTGCTGAACACATAGCTGAACGTGCTGAATCCAGTTAATATGTACCTGCACAAGAACTTTTTATGCTAATAACTTTTGAACCACAAGAGATATTGAAAATCTGATTTCTGAACTCTGATCTTCTTCCATATACTACATGATCACCTTCCCATTGGAAAACTTGCCCTTGATCCAAAATGGCAGTTTTCAAGATGGCGGCCATGTTTCGAACATAGCTTAAAGGGGTTCTGCCACGAAGTAAAATTGATGTGGAAACCTTGCAAATGAAATAACAAACATTTTCACCAATTATTATTATTAAAAAATTCTGCACCATTTTTGTTTTAGCTGCTCCTTTAGTGATCTATTGTTTACAGCTCATCTCCCGGGGATATGACCAGGGCTTAGAGCTCCTCAGTCCTGGTCGCACATGCTCAGACATCACTTCTCCTCTCAGGCAGCTACTGAGTGTTCAAACCCCAGGTGCTGTCATTCTACTCCTGTCCTCTGTATTGCTTAGTAATTAGTCAAACAGTACAAATAAATAAACCTCAATGAGGTATGTGCATTGATAAAGAGAAGAAAAAATACAGGTTTGGTTCCTGCAGGGATTTGAAGCTAGGACCCTTGTGCCTGGAGGCAAAAACTTTACCTCTCAGCTACTCACAATACTTAAAATAAACAGACCTTTCTTTGACTACAGTGAGGAAAGGCATGGTGATGTCATCCTGCTGGGTCACATGATATGCAATTCAAAAAAATCACACACGACTCCTTCTGAATACACAGAGCTGAAGAGCTGGATACACGAGGTATGAAATGAGATTGTGGTAAAACCCCTTTAAAGGATAGGCCCACTCATGCATTACTTGCTGGGTTATTGAGATATGCAACTTTCCCTTTTGTTTAAAAAATAAAATGGTATCCTGGGACTTTTGACTCGCCCTGTAGAATCACACAATCATAAAGACTTATGGTTTCCTGTGTGTCTGAATTCCACCACACTAAATGCAACAAGTTGGGTCTTCAATTTCTTAGATGGTGGAAACAGAGTGCAGACTTCAACTAAAAGGAGAAAAGGGGGATATAATTTAACCCTAATTTGAATCTAGTGTGGTCAATCCAGCAGAGTCATAGCCCCAAAAAGGGCAGCCCCTTGAAGACTTACCCTAGTGAGCCCTATAGAAACCCTGTTACAATATTAGGAATACTAATTGGGCTGTGAATATTCAAAAACACACAACTATAATCATGACATGTGGCACAGGGATAACAAGATAAGCAGCCTCTGTTACCAATAAGTCAGTTGTAGACCTCAGTCTAAGTGTCACTAAAGTGTCTGGTGTTGCCCAAAATAAATACATATCCTCATCAATGTTATTTTCAGTAGAAGGATAAGTACCGCCGATATACAATCAATGCTACCCATATGACATCAATATCACCCATATGAAATCAATAAATAATAGGTGGCTAAACTAAATAACTAAACTAACTGGTAACTAAAACAACCACTTACCCATCATTTACACCTGATGCCTATAGTTCAGGTGTGTCTCACTGGTAAATCTAAAGGTAAATATTACCACGTGCATTCCCATACCAGATTTGATCTCAGTACGTGAGAGATCTAAACTGGTCCAAGGTTGGAGACAGACACGGCACCCTAAGTAACGATATTGTGCATGTTCCAACACATTAAGAGGGCGCATCTTGCCATAACAGCTCATAAAGCGTGTGCATTCTTATATGTGGCAGGCAGTATGGCATTGAAAATGAGTAAATGAATTAATACTTTAATGAACGAATTATGGGCTAAGTAACTATAAAATTACATACAATAGTATAATCCCAACATATTTAGTATCCCTGTAACCAAAGATGTAGGAATCTTTGGACATTTTTCCTTGAAGCATTCAAGACATAATGTTCTCCATTTTTCCAGCTGTATAAGTCTCATTTCTTTTTTTAAAGGCTTCCTGTGGTGTTGTGTCAGGAAGGGGAACCAAAATTCTTCTGCTTTTCTTGGAATTGGTGAGTTCCCTACAATATTTTCTAAGCATTAAGGGCCATATACATGAAAACTGTCTGATTGGTTGCTATGGGCAGCAAAGTGAGTTTTAGACCTAGATAGTTTTCATACATGTGGCCCTAAAAGTGTGTGGTACATTGGGACTGCCTATTTTTGTGTTGGGTGGCCAACATCACCAGTGCAGCTCAACCATGGAAGTACAGAAATAAAGGAATAATTAAAGAACATAGTAACAAAGTATATAAAGTTCTAAAGGTCTATGCAATTTAATACATAACCCTATAGATCTACAGAAAGTCATATATTTGAACATGGTAATTAAATTGCCCTTAAGTCGTATTTTTAAGCTGGATAACTCCAACTTTAAAAGTCTGTCTTATTATTGTAATCAATCCATTTCCTTAACATACTTGGTCACCCTTCTATGTACCCATTCTAGCTCACCTATATGCTAATCCTACACTCACAATAGCTTACATAAACATTGGTGCCTAAAACTGCCTACAATGTTCCCTATGTGGCCTCACTAGTGATTTGTATAGTGGCAAAACTATGTTCCTGTCTTAAGCATCTTTGCTTGTTTTAATTCAGCCCATCATTCTATTTGCCTTTGTGGCAGAATTTAAGAATGCTGACTACCAATATTCCCAAGTCTTTTTAAGCCACAGTTTTATACAGTATCATGCTATTGAATACATAACTCCATCTTTTGCTTCCTTGGCCCAAATGCATGACCTTAATTTTATCCACATTAAACTTATTTTGCTGTTTCTCTAAATCCCTCTGTAAAATTCTATTATTTTCCTCTGTATTGATTACCTTACAGAGCTTTGTATCATGGACAGCTATATAAAAAGTTATACTTTGCAAGCTACCTACAAGGTCATTATATTAAAAAGAAGAGGGCTAGAGTGAGTTGTATAGAAGAAAATGCCCCTAGACAATAGAATATAGGGCACTCTTTGCCATTGCACAGGTTGCACACCCCCTAAAACCAATCATGTTTATTGTACAGGTTCAAAGACAGCTCATGACAGCCACTGATCAAGAACTGCACTAGCAATCATGCCAAAGAAACTTCTTTTGTAAAGACCCCTGTGATGCCAAATACAAGATAATTACAACTTTAGGAGTTTGGCACCTTCCTTCTGGGAAACGGTTGCACTGTAAGCTGAAGGGTCTCTTTAAATACAGTATTATGTCATCCATGCATTCTGTACACATAGTGTGTGATATACTAATATATACTTTTTTAATTATATTTCAAGCACCTCACCCGCCACTATTACTAATTAGCCTGGCTTACTAAGCAAACGTGTGAAGGTGAGGGAGTTTCAAAAGTACATTATTGAAACTGCTCTGTTATAAAATATGTCAGAATTTATCGGCATCATCAAGTTTTTGTAATAAAAGATTTGTGCAGTGATAATATAGTGATGATTCAATGTAATTTTAGAATAGTGCAATATTTTTGGTGAATGTGCAGTGCCTATAAAATGTATTTACCCCATGGACTTTTTAATTAGACCATAAGATTTAATAAGATCCAACTCACATTTTATTTTGGAAATCCATTTTCCCTAAATGTTGGTTTTCATCAAAAGAAGATGGATCATATCACATGGGAGAAAGGAAAATTTATTTTGGAAACAAAAAATACAGAAAGGAGAATGTATCTTCTAGATAAAGTGAATGTTGAACCTGAACTAAAATGTTATAGATTAAGGTTTCGTTAATTTTCTGCAATAACATTTTTTGTGCTAATTAGTGTTGAGCGATTTTTATCGACAAAGTTGAAATCGGCAAGGTTTTTATGGTGATCGAAATTTCCAGATCATGCGATAATTAAGGTTAAAATCTGTGCATCATCTATTAAGATCGCGCCTTTTTCGGCGCTTCCTGTAATTTTGGCGGCCAGCAAATGAGATTACAGAATAGAGCAGGGTGAGATGTGTGTGCGACGTCATGTCTGGGATGTGTATGGTTGCGATTGGCTGGAAAAATCACATGACCTCGTTTTACATAGAACAGCGTTTCCTGTTTCAGCCTCAGTGTTCTCAGCGTCTCATAGGGATAGGACCTGCGCTCTGCTGTGGCCAAACAGTCAGCGAAATTAGTCTATTTCTGCACAGAGAAAACCTCTACTATTTGCTGTGATCCTTCCAATTTAGTTAGATTACATATTTGAAAATTTTATGTAGTTAGCTAGAGAATTTTTAAGCCCATCTACCGCTGTAAATTCACGGCGGTGGGAGCTGGGGGGGGGGGGGCCCCGCGGGCGAACACAGAAAGCTCTATCTAAAAAGAACACTGGATAAAGTTCACCAAGACTAAGTGTAGACATTGTAGTGGAATATCTTTATTATTAACAGTTTGCTATTGAAATATTTCCTGGATATTGGGCAGCCTGAACTTATATTGGATAAACATCATTTCTAGTAACTGCAGGTCTCTTTGTTAGCTGCAAAACTCCACTTTATTATCAGTATACATTTCAGATAGGTGTTCAATTTTACCCATTACACCTGTGACTGTTGATATATCCACCTTGCACTTAAATTACAAAACAGCAATCTTGTAGTCAGCACAGGTTGTTTGTTGCCAAAAATACCGTGTATCGTACGAAAACATCACAGTTACGTGTTTTTTGACTTTTGCGCACCCAGCACTGTTCATTGACGCAGCATCTACGTAAATCTTAAAACAGCAATTCTATATTCACCACAGGTGAATTGAAAGGTGCAAAAAATACCGTTTATTATATCGAAACATAACAGTTACGTTTTTTTTGTACTTTTGCGCACCCAGCACTGTTCATTGACGCAGCATCTACGTAAATCTTAAAAAGCAATTCTATATTCACCACAGGTGAATTGAAAGGTGCAAAAAATACCGTTTATTATATCAAAACATAACAGTTACGTGTTTTTTGACTTTTGCGCACCCAGCACTGTTCATTGACGCAGCATCTACGTAAATCTTAAAACAGCAATTCTATATTCACCACAGGTGAATTGAAAGGTGCAAAAAATACAGTTTATTATATCAAAACATAACAGTTACGTGTTTTTTGACTTTTGCGCACCAGCACTGTTCATTGACGCAGCATCTACGTAAATCTTAAAACAGCAATTCTATATTCACCACAGGTGAATTGAAAGGTGCAAAAAATACCGTTTATTATATCAAAACATAACAGTTACGTGTTTTTTGACTTTTGCGCACCCAGCACTGTTCATTGACGCGGCATCTACGTAAATCTTAAAACAGCAATTCTATATTCACCACAGGTGAATTGAAAGGTGCAAAAAATACCGTTTATTATACCAAAACATAACAGATACGTGTTTTTTGGACTTTTGCCCAGTCCAGATTTGTTGATAGACACCTTGCAGTTAAATTTGAATCCAGCAATTTTGTTTTGATTAGAGGGATTTGAGAATAGCTGTGATTTGCGTCTTTTAATAAGAGACTTTCCAAAACTATTCCATACCTTCTCAAATTTTTATATTTCTGAACATGGAGCGAAATGCAGGTGGTAAGCGAGCAAAGTGGGGGGGTAGCACATGGAGGTAGAGGTACGAGAGAAGGTGCTGCTTCCAGTGCTGGCGACAACACGCATGCCAGCGGATCGTCAGTTGCAGGACCGTCAGGGCCCTGTGAATCTAAGTAATGAACATCGTCGCCAATCTGTCCTTCAGTGGTTAATGCAACCTGCATCTAGCAGTCTTACCTCCTCGTCCTCCCAGTCACGGCCACAAATGTCGTCATCAGCATCATCAGCATCTGTCCAACATGAAGCAGCCCAAATGTCAACTCGTGTACCCACCACTGTGGATAATCCATTTTCTGAAGACCTCTTTGATGACAAAATGCGGTTGGGGTCAGAAGGCATGTTAAAGATCAAGAGGCCAAAAAGGATGATTTTCTCTGCTCTGACGCCCAGTTACTGATGCCATCAGAGGAGGTGAAGGAAGCCGGTCAATCGGCAAAAATCCCGGGCGGTCGGCAGCTTCTGGATGCAGAAAGTCAGGACGACCAAGTCACCTGTGTTGATGATGATGATGATGACGACATTGCGGATCCATCCTGGTCTTTTCCGCAGAATTTGCTTGCGAGCGCTTCATCAGTGGACGAGGAGGAAGACGATGGGGTAGTGTCAATACGGGTCACGCCACAAAAAGGGAGAAGGCGGTCGCAGAAGTCCGCTGATATGATTCCGCCAGCCACGGTCAGCGCAAACCCCACTCCTCGCTTATCGCCGTCAAAAAGGTCCAGGACCTCTCAAGCCTGGGCCTTCTTTGAGCAAGCCTCTGATTCACCCAGCGATGTCATATGCCGCCTTTGCCGTAAACGCATAAGTAGAGGCAAGAACCTTAAGTGGTTAACCACCACCAACATGTCTAGTCACATGCAGCGAATGCATGAGTTAAAATGGAGGGAACACTTGGCCAAAAAAGGCCAGACCGACGCCGGGCCTCCAACCACTGTCACACCCTCTGTCTCCGCCTCCTCCTCCGCCACCACCAAGCGTTCCTCAGCTGCCCATGTCTCTCAGAGTCATGATCAGGGATCAGCCTCCGCTTCAGCCTCCACCGTCGCCCGAGTACCACCAGCACCACCAGAGACCCATCCTACCCCTTCTTCTTCCGCCAGTTTGACGACCTGCACGCCGTACAGCGGCCAGTCTAGCAGCCAGCCTTCTGTCTTCCAGGTTTGGGAGCAGAAGAAACACTTTAACCCAAACCATCCCAAAGCCAAAAGCCTGAATGTCGGCATTGCCAGGCTTTTGGCCTTGGAAATGTTGCCTTTCCGTCTGGTGGACACTGATGGTTCCGCCCGTCATGGCCCTCGCTTGCCCTCAATACCAGATGCCGAGCAGGCATTTCTTTGCCAGAAAAGCCGTCCCTGCCCTGGCCAGCCACGTGTCATCTAATAATTTCAAGGCGGTTGTCTGCATCTGTGTCCGGAAAAGTCCATCTGACCACCGACACATGGACTAGTAAGCTATATCTCTGTGACAGCTCACTGGGTGAGCTGGGTGGATGTCTCTGGGGGTGACGGTGGCTCTCAGGCTCGGCGCACGCTCTTCAAAACCGCAGGGATGGTGCAGGGCTCTTTCCCCCAAGGTCCTCTGGTGGCATCACGTGCCCAGAGACACCAGGCCGTGTTGAAATTAATCTGCCTTGGGGACCGTCCACACACAGGTCAGGAGCTGTGGACGGCTCTAAGCAATGGGAAAACCGAGCGCTGGCTGGGTGACAAGAACCTTGTGCCATGCAAGGTGGTGTGCGATAACGGTATGTGTATCCATGTTAAAAGATAATAAACAAACCCTATATATCCTAAGCCTACAGTCATACTCACTTCAGTCTATCACCTGATTCTTTCTAACAAACGTTAAATAGGGACTGATAGAAAAGAGTATGACAGTAGTATCAGACCATAAAAGGTTTGGTGTCTGTAACCATGGTAACACATAGATCTGCATAGAAGCTGCAGCATCAATAAGAATGTTTAATGAGTACATTGGTACAGTAAAAGAAAATGGATCCAAAACTTGCTCTAATGATTATATTCTGGGCAGTGTGATACTCCCCAATGCTTGGACTGACCCAAAAGGGAACAGGGGAATTTGCCTGTGGGCACCTGAGCATGACATACCTGGAGTTGCTTTTCAACTGCATATAAGTCCTTGGGAGAAGCAGAAAGGCAGAGAAAGAGCCAAAAGGCAAATACAAATGCATGTACATTAGCTGTAGGGCTGGCTCCCAGAATCAACTCCACTGGTGAACCCCAAGAATTAACTCCACCGATTGGCCCCAAGAATCAACTCCACTGGTGGACCCCAAGAATCAACTCCACTGATTGGCCCCAAGAATAAACTCCACTGGTGGAACCGAGGAATTAACCCCACCGATTGGCCCCAAGAATCAACTCCACTGGTGGACTCCAAGAATCAACTCCATTGATTGGCCCCAAGAATCAACTACATTGGTGGGCCCCAAGAATCAACTGCACTGATGGGCCACAAAAATCAACTCCACTAGTGGGCCCCAAGAATAAATTTTTCTGGTGGGCTCTAGACATCCCATTCTGACAATGTACTCACCTCTAGACCATGTAGAATAATCTTTTGTAGGAAATACTTTTCTGCTAGGTAATAGGAATTTAGTTTAGCTGTTACAGATATGTCTGGCAACAAGCTTGCTCGCTGTTTCCAGTATCGATCAGCTGTTAATGCTGCACTGGACTATAGCCCAGATTGTACCTTAAGACTAGTGCAAATTACATTGTAATTTGGTATAAAGATATTTAAATTATATGTACATAATTTCTAGATAAAAATGTAAATGTATATTCAAAAGCTTCAGGAATTCAGTCAATCTAAACGTGGCGGATTTTTTTTTTCATTTTGCCCCTCCTCATTCTAGCAGTAGGGCAGTGCTAGAGGGGCAAACTGGACAATTATCAAGAGCAACTATAACTAAGGGGGTTGCCAGGGTCTCTACAGAGCATCACTGCTTTCAACTTTAGGATACATATATGGTTGAAACCTATAGCAGAGCAGGGAGGGGGTGAATATTGACTTGACTAAGAGACCTTAGTCATTCTACATTTCAAGGGCAAGATCAGTATACATTCGAAGAGAAAAAAGAGGCGCTATTTTATGTAAAAGAGTACTATGTTTCTATTAAGGGAACTATTTCTTATTACTAAACACAAAGGTGGGTATTATATGTGTGGGGACACAGTGATTTTTCATTAGCATTTTGGGGTAGAAAGAAGGTTTATAGGGGTAGTCAGTTAGTTTATAATAAAGACTGTGCTGCTCAGGATGACTTAAGAATAGAAAAAAACTTAATTCATCTGTGAAGCTTGCTTTGATCAAATACAGCTCCAGATGTCTACTGGAATCACTGGCTTCAGTGGTCATGTGCCATTAATGTAGGAAGAGACCAGTGAGGCCATTAATTAACTACAGCATTATGTGACTGATGAACATGAAAACATTGGCAGGATTACCAGAAGCAGTGGTAATGCTGAAACAGAGCAGGGTTAATTATTGTTTAACCCTCCTGACTAGCACTGCCTTTTAAGTGATAACAAACCCACAACTCCTTTAAACAATAACAACACACCCAAAACCACTTATATATCTACCTACTGGGGAACCTATATACCTAACTTATGGGGGACTTTACACTTACTTGCCTACTGCGGGGCCTTTATACTAACCTATTTAATTGGTAGCTTAAATATCTACCTGCCTACTTAATGGAAGCCTATATACCTGCTTTATGGGTTGCTTACATGTCTACCTACAAGATAACCTATATACCTTCCTACCTAATGGGGGGCCTACATAGGAAAGCAGGGTGATATCCCATTCTCCATAGCAGGTACCCAGATTTCCTATAAGAGAAATATATAAGAAAGTTGGGTGCCTGCTGTGGGGGATGCCACCCATGCATGTAGGAAAGCTGGGTAATGCCCCATTCTCCACAGCAGGTACCCAGCTGTTCTATCATAGGGAAGTGGGTTGCTGTGGGAGATGGGGCATCACTTAGCTTTTCTGGGACCTGAATAACCTATCCAGCCTATTTGTGTGTGAGCATGTTTCTGTATCTTTTTTTTCACAAGTTCCCCTTTTGGGCAATGTCCGATTTGTTGGACTACATCAGACCAGCGTTTAATCCATGACTTTAATAAATTAGTCGGTGTTTATCTAAATAAAGTGTTTTTTGTTCTTTCTTTGTTTGTTTTATACCATTTCATTACAGTTTCAGTTTTTGAAGTGTCTGACAGATGCCTCTGCATTACTGTCATTGGGGCTTGGTGTCAGCCAGGGGTACAACAACAGCCAGGTTTCCTCAGAAGCAAACAAATGGAAATGCAAACTATAAAAGCATTTTATTTAAATAAAAACTGCATGACAACTTCCCTCATCTATTTTATTAAATAAATTGATCCAACATTATTCCAATTTAGTCCAACAACTCTGACATAGTCCAAAGGAGAAACCTGAAGAAAAATATAAACACTTCAGGGGATGGACTTTAGGCCACACAATATGATCCTGGGGTCCCGGCCACAGCCATAGTACAATCTCCAGGGGGTTGGTCCTCTTTCTAGCCAAGCAGATTTTGCTTGTAAGCCATGGCATGTACACTTATGCACTCCTGCCTTTCCCTACAACTATTATGTTACGTGGCCTAGTGCCAACACAAAATACAGCCCCCACCTATAACCCCATAGTCCCCCACCTCTACCTATTAATTTATGGGAAATTTGTACTGATGTAGTAAACGGGTACAGAGGTGCTAGAAAAGGGAGGATTCAAAGATATTTATGTGGCAAATTGTGCAGAGACAAGTTCTGGCTGGGAGAAGTCATCATGACTAATGATGAGCGATTACGTTGACTATCGTCATCGGGTCGATAGTCGATATCGGCAATTATCAATAAGATATTCGATAGTCGATAATAGATTATCGCCGATGACCAATAAAGTCTATGGGAGAGCAACAACACCTTCATTCTTACACCCAAACAGGGCTGGAGAAGCTGGAATTAACATCCACAACAGTCAAATGGATACGTGCTACATCTTAGGCAAACACTTAGGTTATAAAAGCCCAGAAAAAAAATCACGGGACCATTCACGATCCCTGTCTTGCCCCACAGCATGACCCTTAAAACTGCATCACCACAAATTAATAAGTGCCAGAAGGCAGTATGATTTGAACCATCATTTTACTTGAACTGGACATTGAATACCCCTGTCCTGGAACGCGCATGAGCCCCAAACCTGCATGACCCCAGATTTAAAAGTGCCGGAAAAAGGAGTCTTTCAACCACCATTTTAGTTTCACTGGACATATACTGTCCCTGTCCTTGACCACAGCATGAGCCCCAAACCTGCATGACCCCCACATTTAAAAAGTGCCGGAAAAAGGAGTCTTTCAACCCATTTTAGTTTCATGGACATAGACTACCCCTGTCCTGGAAAGCAGCATGAGCCCCAAAACTGCATGACCCCCAGATTTAAAAAAGTGCCAGAAAAAGGAGTCTTTCAACCACCAAATTTTAGTTTCACCGGACATTGACCCTACCCGCCCTGGGCCACAGCATGACTCTTAAACTGTTTGATCCACAGATCACAAAGTGGTACTATGCTATTTTTTTCAGTGACTGTCATTTAGTATATTTTTTGGTAACTGAGATTTGTTTACAGAATTTTTTTAGGGAAGTTTTATTTATAGTTTTACATTATTATTATTTTGCTTTTTTCAAGTGTGATAACATACAACTACACCCCTCCATGCATTTTTTAAAGGTATTTTTTACACGTGTAGATGTGTTAATTCGTCGCACACCCCATAAGAAATAAAAATGCCTAATCATCCCAAAACACTTCTTAGTGAGGAGACATTTTCCCTCCTGGCTTCTGAGAGTGATTCAGCCAATAAATTCAATGGTTTCTTTTTTCCTCCAATTCCTTCTTCAGTGATTAGGGACAGACTCCCCTGGGATCAAATGATGCGACCCCATAGTGACTCCAGCCCCAGTAAATTGTGCAATTTGTGTCCAGCCCTGGAGCCCTTTTTGACACTACTTAACCTCACAGAAATCACCTTTTCAAAATCTTAATTTTTAGAGAAATTTGAAACTCTCCTGATTGCCCCTAACGGTGAGAGCCAGTGCTGCCTTCAGCCATCTTTTAAAACGCGGAGGCCCAGCGCCGGGGACAGACTTACAGTGGGTGCGGTGAGAGCCCAGGCTAGCATCTGTCATCTATTAACACGCAGGTTCAGCAGCCAGGGCCGGGTTACTTTGGGGGTGGGTGAGAGCCAGGCTGGCGTCTGTATCTATTAACACGCGGTTAAAATGCCCTTTGACGCCGCAACGTCAACAGTCGTGCTGAAGCAGAGTGCGGAAGCGGGAAGTGTGAGGTAAGACCTCAGCCTTCCTCAGTACACAGTCAAGACCTGGTAGCGCTTGCCCCTCCGTATGAGTGGGGACCAATTGAGCTTCATTTGGGAAAATTTACTGGGGGTTTAAAACGCTCCTGTTCCACCCGGGTTTGCCCTTTTTCTTGGCATTTTTTTTTCATTTTACTCAACGGGGCTGGAGGAAATTGTCTCTGTACTTTGTTCTCTGTCCGTGCTCCAATCCATGTCCTCTGAATAACCTACATCTGGTCAAGTTTTCTGTACCTCCCTTGAAAAATTCAGGGGGAATTTTTTTACCCGCTATTATGTACATGCAAATTTTTTAGTAGTTTAATTCTAGAAAAAACATTTTTAAAATAGGATGGAATCCCACCATGTCTTTGTTTCTCTTTTTTAATTGTATTAAATGGGTTGTCTCAATACAGGGGTTGCTAGCTATGTTAAAGATCTTGCAAAAACAAGTCATTTTGCAATTTGTGGGCCATTAACAGTGTCCTACCTATTCCTGTTTCTGACAGCACCATCACCCTTGAGCCACCTGTGACAAATGTGAAGAACAAATGTCTGTTGAAACAACATTTTTTTATTATTGGACCTGTAGTTTTAGCTGCATGTCACAGCAAATGCCCCAAAAATTCCCAAAAAATGACCCATGAGCCACTTTTGACAATTGTGAAGAACAAATGTTGTTAGGAAAACAAACATTTTTTTATTATTAGGACTGTAGTATAGCTGCAGTCACAGCAAAATGCCCCCAAAAATTCAAAGCAAAGACCTTAAGCCACTTTGGATAATTGTGAAGAACAAATGTCTGTTAGAACAACATTTTTTTTTAATAGGACCTGTAGTATAGCTACATGTCACAGCAAAAATGCCCCAAAATTCAAAACATGACCCATGAGCCACTATGACAATTGTGAAGAACAATTTCTGATAGAAACAACATTTTTTTTTAATTTGTACCTGTAGTTTTAGCTGCTTGTCACAGCAAAATGCCCCAAAAATTCAAAACATGACCCATGATCCACTTTGGACAACTGTGAAGAACAAATGTCTGTTAGAAACAAAAATTTTTTTTATATAGGACCCATTGTTTTAGCTGACATGTCAAGCAAAATGCCCCAAAAATTCAAAGCATGACCCTTGAGCCATTTGGACAATTGTGAAGAACAAATGTGTCTGATAGAAAAAAACATTTTTTTATAATGGACCTGTAGTATAGCTGCATGGCAAAAGCAAAATGCCCCAAAAATTCAAACATGACCCCTTGAGCCACTTTTGACATTGTGAAGAACAAATGTCTGTTAGAAACAAATTTTTTAGAAAAGGACCTGTAGTATTGCTATTTCAAGCAGCATGACACCAAAAATTAAAAAAATGACTTCTCAGCCACTGTTAAAAATTGTGAGGGAGAAATGCCATTAGAAGCCCATTTTCTGTTCAAGGAAAGGACCATGATTATTGCTGTATTCACAGCAACATGACCCAAAAAATTATAAATATGCTTCTCAGCCACTATTAAAAATTGTGAGGGAGAAATTTCACTTAAAAAGCCACATTTCTGTTCTAAAGGCCTGATTTTTTGCTGTATCTCACAGCAACATGACCCCAAAAAAATTATAAATATGACTTCTCAGCCACTGTAAAAAATTGTGATGGAGAAATGCCCCTTAGAAGCCACATTTCTGTTCCAAAGGACCATAATTATAGCTGTATCTCACAGCAACATGACCTCAAAACCATTGACAATGCGAAAGCTTCTAAAGATAAAGTGGTAAATGGAATACGGTGTTATCATTTAAACTTGCTGTCTTTTACAGTCTCCGCACAGCAAAACCAGCAAAAAGAACTGTTGGGAAAGAGAATAAAAATTGCAGTAAGAAATGATTTATTTTAAAAAAAGTTTTCAAAGAGGTCCATTTCTGTTTGAAGAGGAATGTGAAGTAGACCGGCAACTAATCGGTGACCTCGGCAATTGGGGCCCCAAACATCATCAGAGATCCATGCCCGATTCATCTTGATGAAGTCAAACGATCCACATTATCTGTGGGAAAGCCCGGGTGCGTTTGTCTTAATGACTCCTCCAGCTGTGCTGAAGGTCCGCTCGATTTTGCGCTGGCTGCTGGGCAGGACAACACCTCTATGGCGTGGGGGCGAGCTCGGGCCATTTGTCCATTTTGTTATACCCAGAAGTCTATTGGGTCCGGGAACCATACAAAAAATCGGTGTTGAGACGCAGATGTCATGCACATGATCTTAAGCTGGTCTCTGTGTGTTGGATGTGTGCCCTGCATTGCATGCGTTGGTGAGGTGGTAAATAAAGATTGCCAGAGGTCAACCCCTTAGGCTTCTGCCCTTGCCTGCTGCTGCTGCCATACGGCTACTTGGCACTCTACTGCTGTTACGTTTTCTGATGTTGTTCCCACCCTGACATTTGACGCACGTGAATCAGACGCAACAGATGTCTCCAGTTGATCAAATCAGCAAGGTCTCTATTTCCTGCATTTTACTCTCTATTGGGGTGGATGGAAGGAAAGTGCTGAGTTTTGTTTTTTTACCGGGGATCCAGGAGGGTGGCCACCAGTAACTGTTGTTCATTTTGATGGCCTTAATGCGAGGATCATAGTTGGAGGAATGGAGCATCCAAGCACTCATGTGAGAGATGGAGCCTTGATTTCCCAAGCCTCTGGGTCGAGGGGCACTAGCAAACTGATTTTTCCTCATCTTCCTCCTCCGCCTCAAATTCGCGCCAACCCTTTCCAAGGTGTCTAGGAATACCTCCTCCTCCTCCTCCGCTTCCTGCGGCCCAGCTTCAACACAGCCCTGACTTGCATCAGATGATGCACACTGAGAGCTGATGTACTGCCTTGCACTAGCCCTGGACCCCGAACCACTGCCTAATGAAGACGGATAAAATTGAGAAACTGTCGGGCCTTGTGGATTCGATGGAGAGAAAGGCTCCGTGTCCGCATCTGTGTCCGTCTCCTCCTCCCTCGCTGCGGGACCTGTTGTTTCAGAGTGTCCAACGATCGTTCCAGAATTAAAATCACCACATTTCTCATGCTGACAAGGGCATCGTCCACACTGAGCATTTTGGTGGCTTCGTCAAAACTGGCAAGGATGGTGCAGAGCTCTTTCACCCGCCTCCACTCTCGGTGGCTCCACACCCCGAGGTCCGCACCGCTGCTTGTCAGGCCATGTGTCACTTCGTACTGCGTAATGGCATTGAGCTGCTGCCACAATCGCTGGAGCATGTGGAGGGTGGAATTCCAGCGTGTTGCCACGTCAACAATGAGATGGTTGACAGGGAGGCCGAGCTGACGCTGCAACGCAGCCAGGCGGGACGAAGCAGGGTGCGAACGACGGAAGTGCGAACTCAGACCTCGAGCCTTCCTCAGCAGGCAGTCCAGACCCGGGAAATCTTTAGAAATTTCTGGACGACAAGGTTCATGACATGTGCCAGGCAAGGGATGTGCTCCGCGTACCGATCTTAAGGGCGGCCAGCAGATTTCGCCCGTTATCGCACACCACCTTCCCTGGCACAAGACTCTTGTCACCCAGCCAGCGCTCGGTCTCGTTGCGGAGAGCCGTCCACAGCTCCTGACCTGTGTGTGGACGCTCTACAAGAGAGATTAATTTCAACACGGCCTGGTTTCTCTGGGCACGTGTTGCCACCAGAGGACCTTGGGGGAAAGAACCCTGCACCATCCCTGCAGTTTTGAAGAGCGTGTGCCGAGCTTGAGAGCCACCGTCACCCCCCAAAGGGCATCAACCCAGCTCACCCCGTGAGTGTCACAGAGATTAGCGGCCTTGGCCGTGCTTACTAGTCCATGGTCGGTTTGGTCAGATGGACTTTTCCCGGGCCCCAGATGCAGACAACGCGCTTGAAATTTTAGATGACACGAGGCTGGCCAGGGCAGGGCGGGGTTTTTGGCAAAGAAATGCCTGCTCGGCATCTGGTATTGGGGGCAGGCAAGGGCCATGATGTGGCGGAACCCATCTGTGTCCACCAGACGGAAAGGGAACATTTCCAAGGCCAAAAGCCTGGCAATGCCGACATTTAGGCTTTTGGCTTTGGGATGGTTTGGGTTAAAGTGTTTCTTCTGCTCCCCAAAACTGGAAGACAGAAGGTGGTGCTAGACTTGCCGCTGTACGGCATGCAGGTCGTCAAACTAGCAGAAGGAGAAGGGGTAGGATGGGTCTCTGGTGGTGTTGGTGGTACTCGGGCGATGGTGGAGGCTGAAGCGGAGGCTGATCCCTGATCATGACTCTGAGAGACATGGGAAGCTGAGGAACGCTTGGTGGTGGCGGAGAAGGAGAAGGCGGAGACAGAGGGTGTGACAGTGGTTGGAGGCCCGGCATTGGTGTGGCCTTTCTTGGCCAAGTGTTGCCTCCATTTCAACTCATGCATTCGCTGCATGTGACTAGACATGTTGGTGGGGGTTAATCACCTAAGGTTCTTGCCTCTACTTATGTGTTTATGGCAAAGGCGGCATATGACATAGCTGGGTGAATCAGAGGCTTGCTCAAAGAAGGCCCAGGCTTGAGAGGTCCTGGACCTTTTTGACGGCGATAAGCGAGGAGCGGGGTTTGCGCTGACCGTGGCTGGCGGAATCATATCAGCGGAATTCTGCGACCGCCCTCTCCCTTTTTGAGGCGGGACCCGTACTGACACTACCCCATCGTCTTCCTCCTCGTCCAGTGATGAAGGGCTCGCAAGCAAATTATGCTGAAAAGACCACGTTGGATCCGCAATGTCGTCATCATAAATCATCAACACAGGTGACTTTGTCGTCCTGACATTCTGCATCCAGGAGCTGCGGCTACAAGCAAGAGGGACTGCAAGGTGTTGCTGACCGCCCTGGATTTTTGCCGATTGACCGGCTTCCTTCTCCTCCTCTGACGGTCCTGCAAGTGACGATCCGCTGGCATGTGTGTTGTCGCCAGCACTGGAAGGAGCACCTTCTCTCGTACCTCTACCTCCATGTCCTACCCCAATCTTTGCTCGCTTACCACCTGAATTTCGCTCCATGTTCAGAAATATAAAAATTTGAGAAGGTATGGAAGAGTTTTGGAAAGTCTCTTATTAAAAGACGGCAAATCACAGCTATTCTCAAATCCCTCAAATCAAAACAAAATTGCTGTATTCACATTTAACTGCAAAGTAGATCTATCAACAAAGCTGGCCTGCGCCAAAGTGAAAAAACCATGTATCTGAAATGCATTCGGATAATAAAAGGTATTTTTGGCACCTTTCAATTCACCTGTGGTGACTACAAAATTGCTGTATTCACATTTAAGTGTAAGGTGCCTCAATGAACAAAGCTGTAGTGCGCCAAAGTGAAAATACACGTATCTGAAATGTATTCGGATAATAAAAGGTATTTTTGGCACCTTTCAATTCACCTGTGGTGACTACAAAATTGCTGTATTCACATTTAAGTGCAAGGTGCCTCAATGAACAAAGCTGTAGTGTGCCAAAGTGAAAAAACACGTATCTGAAATGTATTCGGATAATAAAAGGTATTTTTGGGCACCTATCAATTCACCTGTGGTGACTACAAAATTGCTGTATTCAAATTTAACTGCAAAGTAGATCTATCAACAAAGCTGGCCTGCGCCAAAGTGAAAAAACACGTATCTGAAATGTATTCGGATAATAAAAGGTATTTTTGGCACCTTTCAATTCACCTGTGGTGACTACAAAATTGCTGTATTCACATTTAAGTGCAAGGTGCCTCAATGAACAAAGCTGTAGTGCGCCAAAGTGAAAAAACACGTATCTGAAATGTATACTGATAATAAAAGTGGAGTTTTGCACCTAACAAAGAGACCTGCAGTTACTAGAAAAGATGTGTATCCTAATATAAGTTCAGGCTGCCCAATATCCAGGAAATATTTCAATAGAAAACTGTTAATAATAAAGCTATTGCAGTGCAATGTCTACACTAAGTCTTGGTGAACTATATCCAGTATTCTTTATAGAGCTTGTCTGTGATCGCCCGCGGTGACTTTACAGCGGTAGATGCTCCTTTAAAATTCTCTACCTAACTACATAAAATCTTCAAATCTCTGATCTAACTAAGTTGTAAGAAACAGCTACCAGTAGCTTTCTCTGTGAAGTGAATAATTTCGCTGAGCTGTTTGGACACAGGCAGAGCGCACGTCCTACTGCTATGAGATGCTGACAGACACTGATCATGAACAGGAAGGGCTGTTCTATGTAAAACGAGGTCATGTGATTTTTCCAGCCAATCGCAACCATACACATCCCAGTCATGACGTCGCACACACATCTCACCCTGCTCTATTCTGTAAGCTGTCCAACTATCGCCCCATCTCGCTGCTTCCTTTTGCATCCAAACTCCTGGAACAGCACGTCTATCTTCAACTGTCCTCCCACCTGTCTTCCAACTCTCTCCTTGACCCACTCCAATCAGGCTTCCGACCCAACCACTCCACTGAAACTGCCCTAACCAAGGTCACCAATGACCTAGTAACTGCTAAAGCCTCACGCCACTACTCTGTGCTCCTCCTCCTAGACCTGTCCTCTGCCTTTGACACGGTCGACCACTCCATCCTGCTACAAATCCTCTCCTCCCTCGGCATCACGGACCTGGCCCTCTCCTGGATCTCTTCATACCTCTCTGAACGGACATTCAGTGTCTCTCACTCCTGCACCACCTCCTCCTCCCACCCGCTCTCTGTTGGTGTCCCTCAGGGGTCTGTCCTGGGCCCACTCCTCTTCTCTATCTACACTCTTGGTCTGGGTCAGCTCATAGCCTCACATGGCTTTAACTACCACCTGTACGCGGATGACACCCAGCTTTATATCTCCGGTCCTGATATTAACTCTCTTCTCTCCCGGATCCCAAAATGCCTATCATCCATTTCCTCCTTCTTCTCCTCCCGTCGCTTAAAAACTAAATGTAGATAAAACAGAACTCATCATCTTTCCACCGTCCCTCTCTCTCCCTCCACCTGATCTCTCTATCACTGTTAATGGCCACACCCTCTCACCAGCTCCACAAGTCCGCTGCCTTGGGATAACCTTTGACTCCTCTTTATCCTTCAAACCGCACATCCAAGCCCTCACCTCTGCCTGCCGCCTCCACCTGAAAAATATTTCACGCATCCGCCCATTCCTCAACTCTGACACTACTAAAACGCTAGTCCACGCCCTCGTCATCTCCCGCCTTGACTACTGCAACATCCTTCTCAGTGGCCTCCCAGCTAGCACCCTCGCTCCCCTCCAATCTCTCCTCAACTCTGCTGCCCGTCTGATTCACCTTTCTCCCCGCTATTCCTCTGCCTCTCCCCTCTGCCAATCCCTTCACTGGCTGCCCATCGCCCAATGAATTCAGTTCAAATTACTAACCCTGACCTACAAGGCTCTCCACGACCTCTCCCCTCCATACATCTCTGCCCTAATTTCCAGATACCTCCCCTCACGCAATCTCCGCTCCTCACAGGACCTTCTCCTCTGCTCCCCTCTCATCAGCTCCTCACATAACCGTCTCCAAGACTTCTTCCGTACTTCACCCACACTCTGGAACTCCTTAACCCAAAACATCAGACTCTCCCCAACTTTCACCAGTTTCAAAAGCAACCTGAAAACCCATCTCTTCAGGATAGCCTACAACCCACACTAACCCCACCACCACTACACCGGCCCACAAACATGTCTGCCCCACACCTTCTGTCTCTCCCTTCTTCCTTGTAGATTGTAAGCTCTCGCGGACAGGGTCCTCTTTCCTCTCTGTTTCAGTTACTAGTCATTTTTGTCACCATTGTATTTGTTCAACATTTGTTATGTATGTAATTCCCCTTAAATGTACAGCGCCCTGGAATTAATGGCGCTCTAAAATAAATAATAATAATAATAATAATAAGCTGATTTGCTGGCCGCCAAATTGACAGGAAGCGCCGAAAATGGTGCGATATTAATAGATGATGCACAGATTTTAACCTAAATTATCGCGTGATCTAAAAAAATCCGATCAACATAAAAACTGTGCCGATTTCAACTTTGTCGATAATAATCGCTCAACACTAATTATTACCAGTTCACCCCCAGAGTATTTTGGCTACCTGGGATGTTACCAGCTTGTATACTTATTAGTCATGATAAGGGTATTCTTGCCATGAGTAAATTTCTTACTAAAAATAACTTGGACACCCATGTAAAAAAAACTTATGTCTTGATTTCCTATCTCTGATCCTCCATAACAATTTTTTTCTTTTTGGAGACAATTTTTACCTGCAACAGCGCGGGACTGCTATGGAAAGCAACATGGCGCCCCCGTATGCAAACATTTTTATGTCCTCTTTTGAGGACGATCATGTCTACCCCAACCCACTTTTCCTTAACTGTGCCACGATATGGCTGCGATACATAGATGACTCCGGCCCAGATGTCACCTCTCTTCTCTCCAGGATCCCAGACTGTCTATCGTCCATTTCCTCCTTCTTCTCCTCCCGTCTCCTAAAACTAAAAGTGGAGAAAACAGAATTCATCATCTTTCCGCCGTCCCCCTCCATCCCTCCACCTGATCTTTCTATCACTGTCAATGGCTGCACACTCTCGCCTGTTCCGCAAGTCCGCTGCCTTGGGGTAATCCTCGACTCCGCTCTATCCTTCAAACCACACATCCAAACCCTCACCTCTGCCTGCCGCTTCCACCTGAAAAATATCTCTCGCATCCGTTCATTCCTCAACTTCGACACCACAAAAATGCTCGTTCATGCTCGTTCATGTATGTGACCCCCCCCCCCTCAAAAGTACAGCGCCATGGAATCAATGGCGCTTTAAAATAAATGTTAATAATAATAATAATAATAATAACAATAATAATAATAATAATAATAATTAAATCTTCTGTATTTGGAACTGATCACTTGACCATCAATAGTGTCTCCCCAGACCTTCAATTTACCATTCACCATAGCAAGGACTCCATCAATTTCCTTAACACCACTATTTTGATTGATTCCCAAGGTTTTCTGACATCTGACCTTTTTACTACACCCACAGACAAAAACAGCCTTCTTCATTTCACAAGTTGCCATCCCCCTAATACTAAAAGATCTTTACCACTGTCACAATTCGCCCGGGTACACCGTATTGTCGGAAACCCCGAGACTCGTAAAAACAGACTTCAAGACATGGCTGACCGGTTCACCCAAAGGGGTTATCCACAAGGTCTTTTACAAAACCGGGAACCACCAGCCCCTATGAACTCCCCACCACCACGGTAAACATATACCTTTCATTATGAAATATCATCCTTTCTGTTCTAAGGTAAACCATATAGTCTGCAAGCATTGGTCCCTTCTCACCAGATCCTACCCTTCCATCCCAGAATTCAAAAACCCACCCCTCCAATGTTTCAAACGTAACAAAAACCTTTGCGACAAACTTGTGACAGCAGACATTGGACCTATCCTTTCTACTCCTCGACAAACTTTTCTTTCCACACAACGCAGAGGCACTTTCCCATGCCTTTCGTGTGCCCAGTGTTCTTCTGTCACGAAGGGTGAGCATTTTACACACCCTCACAGTGGTAAAAAGTTCTCAATCAAAGGCTTCTTCACCTGCAAATCAAACTACGTGGTCTATCTCCTGAAATGCCCGTGTGGCGTTGCATATGTTGGACAAACTTTTAAACCAGTTAAAGACCGCATGTCAAAGCATAAATCCACCATCCGTTGCAAATAATTAATGTTGCCCATTCCAGCTCACTTCGAACATATGAACCACCACATTTCTCAACTTCGTTTTCAAGTCATTGACTATGTCCCACCACCACATAGAGGGGGCAATTATACCTCTCTATTGTTGCAACGGGAAAGGTATTGGATACACACATTGCAAACCCTCGAATATGATCTGTAAACATGTACATTACTGTATCCTACATAGAAAATGTGTTACTTTGATCTTTTTCAGTAAACATTCATTGATTTTCTTGTATACTGCTGTTTTGTACACTGTGTTACATACTTTTTATCCATACCTACAGTGTATTTACCAAAATTGTACCTATGTTGTACCTATCTTCTTCTTACAGACAAGATAATGGATTACCATCTTCCGTGGGTAACATTACCTCCCCCCCCCCCCCTTATTTCCCTGCTTTCCTCATTTTTCCATTCTTTTTCTTATTCCCAGTATACTTTTATATATATATTTTTCTTGTTTTGTTGTGCTCCTATGTTCTCCTTCTCTGTAACTTTATATTTGGACTTTCTACCCTTTTCAGATCTTTCCCTCTTCCCTTCCTCCTTTTCATCCTTGGTTGTCCCAATCTTATTCTTATACAATTTTTATTATATTCGTTTTTTTGTCCAGCTTCCTCTCGTCCTCTCAGTCTCCTCCTGTAGACCTTCGGACTCTTTTTTACTGCCATAGTATTCACTATACCAGATCATATCTCTCATATTTGCATCTTTTCATTAATTTATTTTCATACTCATCACCTTTAGGTACCCCTGATACTTTGATTCTAGTCCTCTTATTATTTTGTTTTCTTTCCACTTTTTGGTTATACTCAATTCTTCTCTTGTTCTCTCCTTTGACAACGGTTCCTTACACTTTTTATTACATGCTTTTCTTTACCACGGTCTCTTACATTCTCCTCACACACACACACCTGCCTTCATCACTTCCTGCCTTTATAATTTCCTGTTTGCATTTACCAATCTAGATGCTGGTAATCCATATATGCCTCTGCATGCTTCCTCCTGCTGCTCACAGGCATTGGCTTATATCTCTCCTCTAGTTGCTATTTGCATACACCTTACTTTTTCCTTTGTGCATTAATACTTCCTTTGCTCTTAACAGCCAATACTTGTAATAGCAGCCTTACCTCATACGTTAGTGCCGCCCCTTACTAGGTATACTTCCTCCTTTTGCTCTATTAAATATCCTTTACTCATGTCTACCGTTACTCACTCATTGTCATTTATCTTTATTTAGTGCTAATCTTGCTCTCATCATTATCTGATCTACCTTATGCCTCATATCTATTAAGGTAACTACACATTTGAGTGCTTTGCTTCATGTACTCTATCATACTACCTTTTCCTTACCCATGCTGACCTTTCCATTTATCTTTCTTACCTTTTCTTGCTGTACATTTGCTTTATTTTCTTTTACCTTCTTTTGCTGTATATTTGCTTTATCCTGTTAGGTAATGTTCACACAGCTTATTGCCGACGTAATTGCGGGGACAGATTTTGCCCCGCAATTACGCCGGCTGCCGTGCAGCGGGGGCGGGGCGGGGGGCCGGCAGCTCACCGGCCCCATAGACATGCATTGTTCACGGTGCGTACGCCCCGTAAAGAATGTGCATGTCACTTTCGACCCCTCTGCATATTCGCTGAGCGGGGAGAAGAGACGGAATCCACAGTTCTCTTTGAGAACTACGGATTACCGTAATGACTGGGACGGAATCCATCCGTACTGCAACGAAAAAAAGGCGCACAGTAAGCCTGGAATCAGACACGGAATAAGCCGTGTGAACGGCCCCTTAACCTTTTTTACACCCATACTGTACCCCAAAGTTCTCCCTGCCCCTCCTCTCTGCATATTTTTTCTGGTCTGCTTACAATGGTCTACTAGTTGTGTACTCATCATTTCTCTTTATTCTTTCCAGATGTCTTTTGTGACAAAGACTGCGGTCGAAACGTCTAATGTTATGGCATCTATTGTATTACTGTAACCTTTATACACAATGTTCTTTGTAAGCAGCATCTGACTATCTATTTTGTGAAAAATAAAATACTCCATTATTTGTATAATACCAGAATTGGTGTGCCGTGGTTTTCTACTACTATGGAGAAAGATGGAGACCTGGATATTTTTCTGTATTCGTTTGAAGAAGCATGCAGACAGTTTTACCTATTCTGTGATATATGGTCAACTTACTTAATTCCAGGACCAAAAGGAAAAGCTCCGGAGACTTCCAATTAATTTGGCTTCAAAGGTGGAAAATAATGATAATGCAAACAAATGTGTTCAGTTTCAATAGTATAGCCTCACTCCAGGGGTATTGAAGCAAAAAAAAATAAAAAATCAGAATTGTGGCATGCAGACCCACTGTCTGTTACTTCTACCACACAGGTTATCTCAATTGTATGCACATCCTTGTAACGTCCATACAATTGAAAAGTATAGTAGAGTAGAAAGCTATCTGTTCTCTGCCCCATTGAATACTGTGAAATGAAATTATGCCATCACGAAATTTGCGCTACTGCGTGTCTTAGGCCCAAAGCTCTGGCTTTAGGTTAATGGCCTAGAACATGGCAGTAGTAGCATTCCTACACAGTTGCGATTGCCAGGGTGTCTAAATGGTTAACCAGCGGGGTTTGGAGCTGGCTCTGATCTCTGCTGTTAGAAGCAGGTGTCAGCTAATCAGGTAGCAAACGCCGCCTATGGAGTGGACTTAGTGAGTAACCCTGCTCCATAGCTCCTTACCAACAAAGGACATAACCATACACCCATTGTCAGTAAGAGTTTAGTGCTATGGTTATTGATAAAACCTTGGCTTTTGGAGGTTTTGGGGGAATGAGCCCTGAAGTTTTTATATCTTTATCATTTTTGGACCTCATTACAATTAAAGAGTAGGGATGGTGGAAACTGTAATGCTTAGGGTATGTTCACATGATGTACTGCGGCGCGTACATTACGCGCCGCAGTATATCGTGTGTTTCGGGAGCTCGCACTGAGCGTACTCCCGAGGCGCGAGGGGGCCGGCAGACCACCGGCCCTATAGACATGCATTACTCGCGCGTAATCGGTGCAAGTAATTGACATGTCACTTATTTCCCTGCACGTACAATATGTGTGGGGAGAGGAGGCGTAGTCCATAGTTCTCTATGAGAGCTATGCATTACTGTAATTATGGGGCGCATTTCCCCATGTATTAAGCACAGTATGTCACGAAATATGCGCCGAAATGTGTTCCAAAGGAAGCAGTGTGGGCATACCCTAAGTGTTGAAACTGTGGAAAGTTTCATATACTGTGTAATGATGTAGAGAATTGCACCTGTAGTGACTTTGTGGTAGTCCAGAAAGGCAATCGAAACAAATACCAGTTATCACCAGTTATCAGACTGCTCAGGGCTGTCATACAAGGAATACATATTAATGGAATGTACTTGGAAAATAACATGTGAATCAGTTTCACATGGCACACCATAAAGGTGTAATTAAACTAGACGTTTAAAGATACATTATTTCTAAAGTGAGTATTTAAAATGTGTAGTACATACATGCTTACTGCATCAAAACAGTTAGAATATTTTTGTTATGATGGATATAGAACATTGATTATGCAACACGGTCAAAACGGTTAAAGGGGTTGTCTCGCTACAATGATTGGGTTTTAATTAAAAGATCTTTAAAAAACAAGCAGCTTTGCAATATATGTTCATTACAAATGTCCTACTGATTTTGAGCTAGCCCTGTTCATAGGAGTGCATCAGCTTCTCAAATTTCTATAGCAGCCGACCTGTTGATCCTTATCTTACTGGCTGTCAGGTCTGAATGACTCATCACCTTTGAAGACAGGTCAGAGCAGAGAGCCCCTCCTGCACAGAATGCTTCTGTAGTGTAGGGAGGAGGAGGGAGGACTCTGGCTTCTATGTCCGTGCTGCCTGGATTAACCCTGTGTGTGCCTGCTTCCTCCTGCTCTCTACACAGATTGAGCAGAGATTAGGCTGATCAATAGATGTGACAGCAGTGACCCTGTTTGTTACTATAATCATGATGTCTGTGGAGCTGTAACTATAATAATACTATACAGATTGTGAACAGTTCATGCTGTGCTGTACTAGGGACAAATCCTGAGTAACACTTTGCAGCTTCCCTGCCTCTGTTCTGAGAGGGTTTGTTTGTTGTTGCTGGAGATGTGGAGATATGTAAGCTAAGCAGAGGGTATAGGAACACTTGCAGCCCCTCTGTTCTGCTATTAGCAATCATAGACCTCTCTAGGCAGGCACACACAGGGTTAACTCTAGCAGCAATCCCCCTGCCCCCCCCCTGCTGTATAGAAGTTAGGGGTGGATAGCTGCCTGTGTGCTGAGGGGAGGGGGGAGAGGGAGGAGAAGAGGCAGAGAAGCTAGCACGCCCCTCAATTCAACTCCCATTCACAGACAGAGGCTGAAAGCTATTAATGAGACAACTCCTTTAATGCTAGCAGTGTGACTCCTGTACAAGCACAAGCTTTAAATTTATTTTTTGTACTAATGCATTGGTCTGCAAAGTGCGTCTCTCCATATATATTATATATATATATATATATATATATATATATATATATATATATATATATATATATATTAGGTCCCAACAGTTGGAGACACGCACTAATTGGTTTTGGGTAGAACTTTACATTTATGTCTGCAACCTGTTTAACGATCATACTAAATACTAACGATGATGTATTAATGATATCCTCATCATTCGGTTAGAATCAAAGTTATCACTGGAGGATTACAAAACATACCTTGGTAATTAACCATATAATCTGCTATTTATTGTGATAACCACCAAAGCACTAGTTAACTTCTTGGATCTCTTCCTGTTTTGTGAAGATAGAATATTTTTGATTAAGACCTTCTTTAAAGATACTGATTCAAATAGCTATTTGCACTTTTATAGCATCTACCATAAGAAGTGGAAAATCAATATCCCATGCAGACATCCCAAAGAGATAAGCTATAGCTGCAATAAACAATTGGACTTCAACGTTTATGTGGACAACCTTGGATCTAGATTAAGATACAAGGCCTACTCTAAATATATTACAGACCATGTTATCCAAAAGGTGAGGCAAGAGCACTCTGATCCTCTGAGAGTAAAAAAAGGAAAAAACATCAATAATGGGACAAAACAGTCCATATTTCTCACATAGTTTTAAAGCCAAGAAAATCGCAAGAAAAGTATACTTCAGAAAAAACTGTTTGATACTTCATAGCAACCCTTTCTTCAAGGCTCTCTGGAGACAATCCCAATGGTGATATACAGGACAACTATGCCATTAAAAATATATAGGCTTCATCAGTGTAAAAAACAGAAGATCAGAAAGTGTGGAAATTTAGGAATTGTACAATTACAGTCTCATTATTGTATAACATATTCCCATATCTTGATTGGCAATATCTTCCATTATATTGCTACAGAAATAAATGTTTCATATTCAATACCACACTGACTGTGATCCATACTATGCAATATATTTTATAACATTGCTCTGGACTTCAGTACTAGTGATGAGCGATTACATTGACTATCGTCATCGGGTCGATAGTCGATATCGGCAATTATCAAGACGATATCCAATAGTCGATAATAGATTATCGCCTATGACCATTAAAGTCTATGGGAGAGGAACAACACCTTCATTATTACACCCAAACAGGGCTGGAGAAGCTGGAATTAACATCCACAACAGTCAAATGGATACGTGCTACATCTTAGGCAACACACTTAGGTTATAAAAGCCACAGAAAAAAAGTCACACACCATTCACTATCCCTGTCTTGCACCACAGCCTGACCCTTAAACCTGCATGACCCACAAATTAAAAAGTGCCAGAAGGCAGTATGATTTGAACCATCATTTTACTTGAACTGGACATTGACTATCCCTGTCCTGGAACGCAGCATGACCCTTAAACCTATCTGACCCCCAGATTAAAAAGTGCCAGAAAAAGGAGTCTTTGAACCACCATTTTAGTTGAACTGGACATTGACTATGCCTGTCCTGGACCGCAGTATGACCATTAAACCTGTCTGACCCACAGATTAAAAAGTGCTGGGAAAAGGAGTCTTTGAACCACCATTTTAGTTGAACTGGACATTGACTATGCCTGTCCTGGGCCACAGCATGAGCCCCAAACCTGCATGACCCCCAGATTCAAAAGTGCCGGAAAAAGGAGTCTTTGAACCACCATTTTAGTTGAACTGGACATTGACTATACCTGTTCTGTACCACAGTATGACCATTAAACCTGTCTGACCCACAGATTAAAAAGTGCTGGGAAAAGGAGTCTTTGAACCATCATTTTAGTTGAACTGGACATTGACTATACCTGTCCTGTACCACAGTATGACCATTAAACCTGTCTGACCCACAGATTAAAAAGTGCCGGGAAAAGGAGTCTTTGAACCACCATTTTAGTTGAACTGGACATTGACTATACCTGTTCTGTACCACAGTATGACCATTAAACCTGTCTGACCCACAGATTAAAAAGTGCTGGGAAAAGGAGTCTTTGAACCACCATTTTAGTTGAACTGGACATTGACTATGCCTGTCCTGGGCCACAGCATGAGCCCCAAACCTGCATGACCCCCAGATTCAAAAGTGCCGGAAAAAGGAGTCTTTCAACCACCATTTTAGTTTCACTGGACATTCACTATACCTGTCCTGGGCCACAGCATGAGCCCCAAACCTGTCTGACCCACAGATTAAAAAGTGCCGGAAATAGGAGTCTTTCAACCACCATTTTAGTTGAACTGGACATTGACTATACCTGTTCTGTACCACAGTATGACCATTAAACCTGTCTGACCCACAGATTAAAAAGTGCCGGGAAAAGGAGTCTTTGAACCACCATTTTAGTTGAACTGGACATTGACTATATCTGTCCTGTACCGCAGAATGACCATTAAACCTGTCTGACCCACAGATTAAAAAGTGCCGGAAATAGGAGTCTTTGAACCACCAATTTAGTTGAACTGGACATTGACTATATCTGTCCTGTACCGCAGAATGACCATTAAACCTGTCTGACCCACAGATTAAAAAGTGCAAGAAAAAGGAGTCTTTGAACCACCATTTTAGTTGAACTGGACATAGACTATCCCTGTCCTGGGCCACAGCATGAGCCCCAAACCTGCATGACCCCAGATTAAAAAGTGCCGGAAAAAGGAGTCTTTCAACCACCATTTTAGTTTCACTGGACATTCACTATACCTGTCCTGGGCCACCGCATGAGCCCAAACCTGTCTGACCCACAGATTAAAAGTGCCGGAAATAGGAGTCTTTCAACCACCATTTTAGTTGAACTGGACATTGACTATACCTGTTCTGTACCGCAGTATGACCATTAAACCTGTCTGACCCACAGATTAAAAAGTGCAAGAAAAAGGAGTCATTGAACCACCATTTTAGTTGAACTGGACTTAGACTATCCCTGTCCTTGGCCACAGCATGAGCCCCAAACCTGCATGACACCCAGATTTAAAAAGTGCCGGAAATAGGAGTCTTTGAACCACCATTTTAGTTGAACTGGACATTGACTATACCTATCCTGTACCACAGCATGACCCCTAAACCTGTTTGACGCACAGATCACAAAGTGGCACTATGCTATTTTGTACAGTTACTGTCATTTAGTATATTTTTTTGGTAACTGACATTTGTTTACAGAATTAATTTAGGTAAGTTTTATTTATAGTTTTACATTATTATCATTTTGCTATTTTTTCAAGTGTGATAACATACAAAATAAACCCCTCCCTGAAGTTTTAAAGGTATTTTTTAAACGTGTAGATGTGTTAATTCGTCCGCACACCCCATAAGTAATAAAAATGTCCTAATCATCCCCAAAACACTCTTAGTTGAGAAGACATTTGCCCTCCTGGCTTCTGAGAGTGATTCAGCCAATCAATTCAATGGTTTCATTTTTCCTCCAAATCCTTCTTCAGTGTTTAGGGACAGACTCCCCTGGAGATCAAATGATGCGACCCCATAGTGACTCCAGCCCCAGCTATCAACAAAGCTGGACTGGGCAAAAGTGAAAAAACACGTATCTGAAATGTATACGGATAATAAACGGTATTTTTTTCACCTTAAAATACACCTGCGGTGACAACAAAATTGCTGTATTGAAATTTAAGTGCAAGGTGCCTCTATCAACAAAGCTGGACTGACCAAAAGTGAAAAAACACGTATCTGAAATGTATACGGATAATAAACGGTATTTTTTGCACCTAAAAATACACCTGCGGTGACAACAAAATTGCTGTATTGAAATTTAAGTGCAAGGTGCCTCTATCAACAAAGCTGGACTGACCAAAAGTGAAAAAACACGTATCTGAAATGTATACGGATAATAAACGGTATTTTTTGCACCTAAAAATACACCTGCGGTGACGACAAAATTGCTGTATTGAAATTTAAGTGCAAGGTGCCTCTATCAACAAAGCTGGACTGACCAAAAGTGAAAAAACACGTATCTGAAATGTATACGGATAATAAACGGTATTTTTTGCACCTAAAAATACACCTGCGGTGACGACAAAATTGCTGTATTGAAATTTAAGTGCAAGGTGCCTCTATCAACAAAGCTGGACTGGGCAAAAGTGAAAAAACACGTATCTGAAATGTATACGGATAATAAAAGTGGAGTTTTGCACCTAACAAATAGACCTGCAGTTGCTAGAAAAGATCTGTATCCTAATATAAGTTCAGGCTGGCCAACATACAAGTAATATTTCAACAGAAAACTGTTAATAAAAAGCCATTGCAATGCAATGTCTAAACTAAGTCTCGGCTGCACTATATCCACTATCCTTTAAAGAGCTTGTCTGTGTTCGCCCCCCCCCCCCCCTGTCCCCCCCCCACCCCACGCTTTCCCCGTGACTTTACAGGGCTAGATGCTCCTTTAAAATTCTCAGCCTAACTACCTAAAATCTGCAAATCTCTAATCTACCTAAGTTCTAATGTTCACAGCTAAAAGTATAGCTGTCTCTGTGAACAAATAGAACAATTTCGCTGAGCTGTTTGCTGAGCTGTGTGGACAGAGGCAGAGCGCACGTCCTACTCCTATGAGACGCTGACACACACTGAGGCAGAACAGGAAGGGCTGTTCTATGTAAAACGAGGTCATGTGATTTTTCCAGCCAATCGCACACAGTCATGAGAAAGTAGGTCGCGCTCTGATTGGCTAAGCTGGACGAGCCCCCGCCGCTTCAACCAATCAGCTCTTTTCTGCCTTTTTACTGTATTTTGAACTGTCCCGCTTTTGAATATGATTGGTCAATATTTCTCCGTAGGTTAGAATGGGTCCCTGTCGCTCCTATTCTGATTGGTCAATTCTCCTCCATAGGTTAGAGTGGGCCACTGTCGCTCCTATTCTGATTGGCTGGTTTATGCCGACCAATCAGAATAGCTTAAACAATTTGAATTACTGTATTTCCCGGCAATTCTCTCTATTGCTATTCCTTATATAGCGCCGGTCTCGGCAACAAACGCGTTGTTCGGGATTTAACTGCTTTATTTTTATAGAAGGTTTCAGCGCTTTATCTGATAATGATTTACACTTAATAAAAATTATTTTTTTATTTATACTCCATGCCGCACGGCACTGAGCCCCGAGATTGCATTGCGCCGATCTCTCCATAGACTACAATGGGAGAAGTAGCTCGCGCTCTGATTGGCTGGGATAGCCAAGCCCCCGCTAGTTCAACCAATCAGCTCTTTTCTGCCTTTTTACTGTATTTTGAACTGTCCCGCCTTTGATTTTGATTGGTTCAAACTTCTCCATAGACTATAATGGGTCCCTGTCGCTCCTATTCTGATTGGTCGGGATAGCCGAGCCCCCGCTAGCTCAGCCAATCAGCTCTTTTCTGCATTTTTTACCTTATTTTGAACTGTCCCGCCTTTGTTTCTGATTGGTCAATAGTTCTCCTTAGGTTTTAATGGGTCCCTGTCCCTCCTATTCTGATTGGCCGGTTTCTGCCGACTAATGAGAATAGCTTTCAGAATTTGAATTACTGTATTTCCCGGCAATTTCCAATATCCTAATTCTTGAATTAGGATATTAGAAAGTGAATTTTTTTTTATTATTTTTTATTTTTGATGTTTGAGCTCTTTTCTGATAATGTTTTCCGCCTTTATAAAGGCGATTTTTTTTATTCATCTTTAATGATTTCTTGCTGTTTTCCAGCCTGTCTCGAATCGGAATATATGTGAGCCGCAGTCCCGCACTGCGCCCATGTCCCCGCACTGAGCCCCACACACTGGCGAGGCGTGGTGAACTTTTCCCCGCATGTATGAGCGCACCTCCTCGGACGGCGAATCTTAGGCGCAGCGCCGCACTGCGCCCATGTCCCCGCACTGCGCCCCGCACACTGGCGAGGCGCGGCGGACTTTTCCCCACATGTATGAGTGCACTACCTCGGGCGGCGAATCATAGGCGCAGCGCCGCACTGCGCCTAAGTCCTGCACTGCGCCTCAAACACTGGCGAGGCGCGGCGGACTTTACATGGAATGTATGAGCGCGCCCCGGCGCCGACATAAATCAGACGCAGATTTCGCCGGAAAACCGGCGGAAAGGTGCGCCCCGACGTGGCGAGATTTATACATGTCGCCCTATATTTTATTATAGTCTCTTAAAAAGGTTTTTGATATAAATACATATACAAAAAATATGATGATGGTGAAGTGAACAAAAGAATACAAAAAAGAACCAAAAAGGACAAGAAGGTGGTCAAAGTATATTAACAGTGCAATATAGGGGGTAAATAAGGAAAATAAAGTCAAAAGTAATTTAAGATACAAAATATTCCTTTAGACAATAATGTTGCCACATGCAATCCCCAGATGCACAGAGATGTCAATCAACTAAGCAAGGTGCGTCATATAAAATATAGCCAAGTACTGCAGATGTAAATGCACATGTAATAAACCATGACCTTACCAATAGAAAAGTAGCTGATGACCACGCTTGTCACCCCGACGAACGTTTCGCGTTGCTACGCTTTCTCAAGGGGTACAAAGACTTGGTGTAACCTGTCTAACTTAAACATTATTGTCTAAAGGAATACTTTGTATCTTAAATTACTTTTGACTTTATTTTCCTTATTTACTCCCTATATTGCACTGTTAATATTGTTTATACAATGCAGAAAAATGTACTAATAATCACGCCCCATAATGGTCAAGTATCCTAGAGGGACCCAATGTTAAAGATAAAAAATAAAAACAAATAAAGTTTCAAAGTGTAAAAAAAAACATTTGTAAAGTTTAAATCACCCCCCATTTTCCCATTTTCCAATAAAAATAATAAAAAAGTTACAATCTATTAAAAGATAACATTTATCCTGTACGCTGAACCAAAACTTGTATCTATCTTAAAATGGTACCAATAAAAATTAAACTTAAAAGAGATGCACCCTTAATTCTGTACATGGAAGTACAAAAAGGTTATTGGTCGCAGAAGATGGTGCTGCAGCGCAAATTTAAAAAATAGAAAATGTTTGGATTTTTTTATTGTACTAAAATATAACAAAAACCTTATATACAGTGGGGAAAAAAGTATTTAGTCAGCCACCAATTGTGCAAGTTCTCCCACTTAAAACGATGAGAGAGGCCTGTAATTTACATCCTAGGTTGACCTCAACTATGAGAGACAAAATGAGAAAACAAATCCCAAAAATCACATTGTCTGATTTGGAAAGTATTTATTTGCAAATTTTGGTGGAAAATAAGTATTTGGTCACCTACAAGCAAGCAAGATTTCTGGCTCTCACAGACCTGTAACTTCTTCTTTAAGAGGCTTCTCTGTCCTCCACTCATTACCTGTAGTAATGGCACCAGTTTGAACTTATCAGTATAAAAAGACACCTGTCCACAACCTCAAACAATCACACTGTAAACTCCACTATGGTGAAGACCAAAGAGCTGTAGAAGGACACCACAAACAAAATTGTAGCCCTGCACCAGGCTCTCCCTATATGATGAAACTAATTTTTGTATTGAGACAAACCCTTTATGGATCGGCCGGTGTTGGAAGGAGATGGTGAGACGTGAACATTCAAAATTTCATCCATGCTAAAAAGTGGAGTCTCTTTTAAGCATGCTATGAGAATGACTTTATTTGCTATCCTAGTGCAGTTCATCCCCTGGATGAACAGAAATGTACTTAAACCTCCAAAAGTATTCTGTTTGTGATTTCCTCTATCTCTTTTCTTTCGTTAATTAAACATGTATTCACTTGCAAAATCCATATCTGAGGCTGTCTCGTACCTCGCTATAAGACGGCCTCAGAGAACTGGGAATAGTCTCAGGAAATGATTTTCCAAAGACTTGTCATAGTAATACCCGAAATTATCTTTGCAACGTTTTCACTAGTGACTACTTCCCTACATTCTCTGAACTTCAAGAATTTCTCTCTTGCCCAGTGCCAATGGTTTGACTGCTCTTTGTTACTGATATCAGTTGCAGTTTCATTAATCATCCCAATTGTCATTTAAATACAATATTCTGACATTATTCTGCAAACATGCAATATTTTGACAACCACCCAAAACAACTGGTTTAAGCTTGGCTTTATTTTGCTCAAAATGTTTACTCCTGTCTTGTCTTATGAAATGGACTAATGACATCTGAATTATTATTATTATTATTATTATTATTATTATTATTATTTTTATTATTATTATTATAATTAATAATAATAATTAATACATTTATTTATTTTAAAGTGCCATTGATTCCAGAGCGCTGTACATGAAAGGGAGGTTACATACATAACATAATCAAACAAGTACAATGGTGATGATAACTAACAACTGGTACAGAGGGAGAGAGGACCCTGTCCACAAAGGCTTAATCTTAATCTACAAATACGGAGGACAAAGACAGAAGGTGAGGGGTAGACATGTTTGTGGGGGGTGTAGGGAATGGGTGGGGGGGTGGGGGGGGGGGTTGGGTAACGGGTAGCCAGGGAAGAGATTGACAGAGGGGATAGGCAGAGGAGTAGCGAGGAGAGAGGTAGATAAGACAGGCAGCAGAGCTGAATTAGGTTTGGATGGGAGCAAGAGTGCTAGACAGGAGGCAACAGAGAAGGATATTGCTGTAGTCTATGTGGGAGATAAGGGTATGGATTAGCATTTATGATTTATAGACGATAAGGAATGAGTGGATTTCAGAGATATTTTTCAGGTGGAGGAGTTAAGGGCCTAGATTTGTGGTTTGAAAGACAGAGAGGAGTGAAGAGTTATCCCAAAGCAGCGGACCTGTGGGACCGGTGAGAATGTAGAGTCGTGTACTGTGGTAGAGTGATCAGGTGGAGGGATAGAGTGGGATGGTGGAAAGATGATAAATTCAGTTTTTTTTACATCTAGTTTGAGGAGAAGAAGGAGTAACCAAAAAAGAAGAGAGTTAACATCTGGGCCAGAGATGTAAAGTTTGGTGTCATCAACAACAAAAGTGTAGAAAGAGAAGAGTAGTGGGCCCAGGACTGACCCATGGAGGACACCAACAGAAAGAGAGTGAGAAGAGGAGATGGTTTGAGAGTGAGAAATGCTGAACGTCCGATTAGTGAGATGTGAGGAGATCCAGAAAAAAGGGTCAAGTCCGTGATGCCGAGGGATGAGAGGATTTGTAGCAGGATGGAGTGGTCGACAGTGTTAAAGGCAGATGACAAGTCTAAGTGGAGAAGCACAGAATAGTGGTGTCAGCCTTTAACAGTTACTAGGTCATTGGTGACTTTGGTTAGAGAGGTTTTGGTAGAGTTATGTGAGCGGAAACCAGATTGCTGTGGGTTAAAAAGAGAGTTGGAGGAGAGTTGGAAGGATGGTTCAAGATAAACATGCTGTTATAAGAGGCGAAGAGAGGCACTGACAGGGGCGTAACTAGAGAAAGCCTGGGCCCCATAGCAAACTTTTGGATGGGTCGTCACGCCCCCCCCCCCTCCCCTGCCCATGAACATTTACTGGGACATACAGTCATTAGATAATACAAGGGGCAAATACCTCACCATACTTATCACCATCATGCTGCTACTATAAAAATCCCACTATACCAAAACCAACATTACCAATAATGCTACTACATAAGGACCGCCAGAACACAACCACCAATTACCACCACACAGTGACTGAATAATACTCCTACACTATTACTGATCAGTCTACAAAGACCAATAGTACCCCATACCAGTGACCATATAGTGGTATATAACGTTTTACCCAGACTCTGCAGACATATAAGTGATTACAGTGTAGTGTGACTCACAGGTGATGTTTCTTTGACAAGTCGTTGACTTTCCCTGTTGTTCTGCATCCGGTCAGGACCGTCATGATGAATTCTCTCATCCACTTGTCCCTGCAGATTTAGACACAAATATATTAGAATCCTCACTTTTCCAGCACCTCACTCCCTGTCCCCTAGGCTAAAAGGGATCCATTTAGGCAGGCAGGATTTAAGTAGCTATAGGGCCCTATAGGCAAGTAGACAGGGTTTAGGTAGCTATAGGGGCCATATATGTAGGCAGGCAGGGATTAGGGTAGTCTATAAGGACCCAATACAGGCAGGTAGGGCATATGGTAGGCTATAGGGGCCATATATGTAGGCAGGCAGGGCATAGGTAAGGCTATAGGGGCCTTCATGCTCATCAAATTATGGACGACTGCCCAAGTAAGATGTTTTGGATCCTTTTTTGCAGTTAGCAAATCACTGGGGATATTATAGGGGTTTTCCCTGTGATATAATAGGGGTGTTCCCCAGATTTGAAAAAAAGAAAAGGAGTTATTCTTTCAGAATTAGAAAGGGGTAAAGTTATGAGAAAAATTAAGAGGTTAGAAATCAGGTTTTTAAAAAGTTTTTATAGAGATTAAGTGTTGTACATAATAAAAGTTAAGTTTTAGTGCTTTATAGATTGAGAACTGATAGTGTTTAAGTTTGCCTATTGCAAAATAGTAAAAATAGTTATTAAAAGTCACTATTTTTTCTCTTAGTTAATTCCCTTATTTTTGAGGCTATTTGACTACTTAGATTCCGCTCCCTGGCTTGGCTTATACCATCGCTTGCGGTGGTCCAGTAGATCCACTACCGCTGTCCGTGACAGCAGCCTAGTGGAAGCCAGTAAGCACGCCCCTGAATTCAAAGTGAAACCAAGAAAACAGGACTGAGGTAAGATGAATCAATGTAGTGAGACAACCCATTTAAGGCCTAGCAGGCAGATTAGCAGAGTGGAGCATGCGCCGGGCCCCGGACTGGTATGTTCACTGCCAGCGGGTGCAGGAGCCTAACTACCGGGGTAGCAGACGTGTTAGCAGCTGCCCTGGGGCCCAGGCCCCCTAAAAGCACAGGCCCCGTGGCAGTTGCTACGTCTGCTACCCCAGTAGTTACGCGTATCACAGAAAAAAAACAATGGTTTAAAATATAACTTTTACTTCTACTGTTTAAAATATAATATATACCTGGTTAAAACATCAATATGTATACTTTCCGGTCAACATCCCGGTTTAAATTTCACTCGGCACACTAAAACAATAATGATACATGGATATAACTCACGGTTATGTAGAAATCCAATCCAGAGAATGTTTTGAAAAATAATGCCCATCCAAATGCAATACTGGACAAAAATATGGACAATAGGGGGGGGAGTAGATGACACCATAAACTTACCCTGTTAAGAGCTATTCTCCTCCCAATACAACGGAGCATACACCCTGAAAAAGGGCGACCCCGCAAACTGATACCCTATGTGACCCTAACAATCCCTAAAGTGTCACATAGATGGCATCAATAAGTCAGTGTGCATAAGCCAAAAAGATGA
>JAODAL010034816.1:0-43743 GCA_025379985.1 Phyllomedusa bahiana | reverse complement strand
TTTCCCCGGGTTTCATATGCTTTAGATGCTGCGGTACTAAGGGGTTAAAACACGGGGAGCAGCCCGGTTCATTCCTGTAAAAATCCAGCACACATTGCCCCTTGAGTGTAAAGGGTTTTTAAGGTACCTTGCTTTGTTTTCTAGGTGTAACACAGAAATGAGCTTTTAAAGGATACCTTGCTCAGTAATCCAGGTGTAACATTTTGCAAACTGCATCTCTTAAAGTTGGGGAACAGCATTAAAACTTTTATTTTGGTTCTTGGGTTTTTCTTTGGTAATACAGCCTTCCTCGTTCCTTTTGTTAGTTTTTCGCATCTGAATGGGGAATTTTTTTTTGTTGTCACCTTTTTTACTATAGGATTACTTGAGGATTAACTATGAAGGAGTTTTTTTGCTTCAATAAAAAATTGCCCAATTTCACAGTGCATGCCAGCATCACAATAATAATAATACAAATAGCTTTATTGATGATAAGTTAAAAGTATATTTACATTAAAATAGTAAAACAGCAATTCTGTTGAAAAAAGGTCCCAATGAATATAGTAATGAATCAGTAGTAGGAAAAATCAAAAATTTTAAATGAAAATCAATTTAAACAAGACTGAATGTAGCAAAACCTAAAGTTACGGGCTTTTCGTTGTCAGGATATCAGAAACTAGGGCCGGGATGACAGGTAAGTGAAGGTAGGCGACCACCTAGGGCTCCACTTTATCCTAGGCAAAAAAAAAGGGATACAAGAAGGTATAGAGTTGGCTGAATTTTCCATTGGTCGGGGGCACTATATGCTATATTTGCCTACAGCACCAGAATATATTGTTCCATTCTTGCCAGAAACCATCTGCTCAGCAGGATTCTGTAAATTGTATTGTGGTTAAGGGTTGTGTTTTCTAAAAAAACCCTTAAAAAGTGAGCACTTTTTGTTTTTTTTGAAATATTTTTGTTGATTAATCACATGAAAAGTGTGCGATCAGAGGTCCTGAAGGACAGAAAGAGAGAGAGATCGTGTGTAGTCCCACGTAATTCAGAAGGAGAATACAGCAGTCCCATGTAAACACAAACAGATAAAGTGTTAGTTTTGTTCTGCAGTCTGTAAGATCAAGGTGAATAATCTCAGGAAATCATTGCAGAGAACAAAAAAAAAAACACCATCTTTACAGAGACTAAATGCAAATCCCCTTTCTTCTACATATTTTTGAAACTAGAGTGAGAAATTTAGTATACACACGAGTTACACTAGCTTTTCATTCCCAAAAGTTCCAAGACCTTGAGAACCTTCCCCCCCCAGCTCAACAGAATGAACCCTCATGTCACATTTTTGGGGCAGTCTGCAGCAGTGAAATACCCCCTGCTGGGGGGGAGGAAAAACCCCCCCTCCATTTCACAAGCTTGCCTGGAACCAGCAAAAAAGGGCCCCAAAAATGCAGAAAGAGACAACCCCTTAAAAGTGCACCCTTTCAGCCAATCAAAAAGTTCCAGGGCCCCTTTTGGTTAGAGGGAGGGTTGTAGGCATATGAAAACCTGTCATTTTAGGCAGAGTTAGTTACATGTTGTTAGTACATAGGACAAGTTTTAAAGCTCCAAATTTTTTTTTCCCCGCAAAACCATCATTGCCCATCAGCCAGCCTAGGGTAATTAGTTCCCCCTGCCCTTTGGTGATGGGTTTAAAAGGGGAGATAATTCCATGTCCCCTCTTTTTAACCATACAGGATTTTTTTGGGGTAAAGATTGGATGAGCAGACCCTGGTCTGCTATTCTTTTAAGTAGATAGTAACTCCAGGCCCCATACCAAAGTGTCCCACTTGGTGACAACCTGTTAATCCCAATAAAGTTCTTTAGTGTTTTATGACCAGGCCAGACTTAATAAACTTGAGTAAACCAGTGTTATGACAAGGGCTTATGATGTTTGCATAAATAGCTGTGTTAACAGCCTATAGGCCTGTGGAATATACATAATTGACTGGTGAGGGGGGTATACAAAAGCAGCTGCTCTGATGTATAATATATATAACACTCATATTACATTGACAAAAAAAACATGTTTTTAATGTCAGATCTGTATTCTAAGAGCAATAACATTTATATTTCTGTCGATGGAGCTATGTGAGAGCTTTTTATTCATGGGATACATTGATGCTTTCATTTTATTTAAGTTTTTTAAAGTTTTTTTCTTCTATTAGGGAAGCAGAGGCTTTGTGTTTTCTTTTTCTTTTATTTTTATATACTTAAACTTTTTTCTTTTTATTGTCCTACTATGGGACTACACTATGCAAAACACATGACGTTTTAAAAACATAACAAAAATTGCGTAATGCAGTTTTTGCCCGTGACAGGGAAACCCCATTGGACGAGCCTTAATGGGAGACTAGGACTATTATTTGGTTTCTGCCTGCCATGGCTATCATCTTCAACCTGGTATCAAGTTATCCGGGTGCTGCGCAGAGACTAGTGAGGCCAATGATTGGATGCATGGTCATGTGAGCTATATGTATTAAGTCACTTTTCAGCAACAGTGGAAGAGCTCTGACTGCAGATGTGAATATGAGTTATTTTCTAATTTTATGGCAGTAAACCCCCCTTTAACCACATAAGTAACATGCATTTCCAACATTATGATCAGAGTCCTGTACACAAGTAGAGGGGTATCCAAAGTATATTATGTTAAAAATAGTGACTCAGTCAATGAAAACCACAATTTTTTTCATCTCTAATTGACAGTGGTTCCATAAAAAAAAAACAAATCGACACTGCCTTGTAACATCCTACCTCCAGGGAAGTACCTTTAAAAGTTAGCATATGTTAAAAAAAAGTAAAAAGTTCCATATAAAGGATGATGTTCCTGCACAGTTTTCACTGCAGAACTATGATACACCTAAAGTATCAATATGTATTTTGCCAATCAGCAAAGGACGAGCACTACTCTCTAGCTCCAAAGTACAAAGTACATTGTTTAGTACAAATCACAAACAATGAAGAAAAGATGTGTAACACAAAGGCAAGTGAGCAAAATATAAAAAAAATATTTATGTGAATCAGCATTAAACACCTCCAAAAAAGCATTAAAAGCAATTGATTCCTAAAGCTATGTCATAGAACAAAGTTACCCACCATGATACGTATCCAGGTTACAAAGTCCCAACTACCCCAAACCACCAGGATAAGCGCAGTAATCCAAGAGAGAGCACCTGCTAGAATATGATAATTTTTCAGTATAAACAGCTGGATCATAAAATAAAAATGATATAGCAAATCATAAGGGCTAAAAATTTTTTTTACCCAAATGCATGGGCCCCTATGTACAGGACAGTGAACAATCCCAGCAGGGGTTCACCCCCAAAAAAAAATATTATAAAATCATCCATTTTTTTACCTAAGATGTATAGTTTGGGAAGTGAGAGGAACTGCAGAACTCCAACAGTGTCTTCTTCAGACGTTGGTGGGTGACATTGTTTAATGACATACATAATTACATAGTTAAATAGTTTGTAAGGCCGAAAAAAGACAAGACATCCGTCCAGTTCGGCCTATTCTGCTAAAGTATTGCTGAAGTGTTGATCCAGACAAAGGCAAAAAACCCCAATTAGGTATAAGCCAATTGTCCTCATTTGAGGGAAAAATTACTTCCCGACTCCAATCTGGCAATCGGAAAAATCCCTTTGGGTGTTTTCAGTGATTTTTTTTGAGATGTTTTAATATTGATTAATTTTTTTCATATATATTTAGTCCACCTGCCTTTCTGTTACACATTGTTTCTTCCTTGTTTTGTAACATTTATATTGAACCATAAAGTTGTATAGTGCTTTAGGCAGTGTAAAACTGGGGTGCCCAGGGCCCACAGGGGGTATTAATCCTGGGGGCCCCCCAGTTGAGTTGTTTCTGGGCCCACCAGTAGAGTTTATTTTAGGGGCCCACCCTACAGCTACTGTAAACGACTGTACACGCCTCCTATACTCTGCCTCTTGCTCTCTTTCTATACTTTTTTGGGTCTTCTGAGGATGTATATGCAGTTAAAAAACAATTCCAGGCTCACCATGCTCAGGGGCCCACCGAGGGTTTCCCCTATTCCACTGCGGGCCAGTCCGAGCCTGGCTTTAGGTATCACAATTTTGGGGTTACTCATTGCAAAAGACATTGTGAGACAGTGGAGCTTACAATGTACTGTACAAGGAATAAGGAAGAGATTCAAGCTGTTGGTAGATGCATAGGCAGTTCTATAGATACCAGGTGCAGGCAGTGAGAGAATACAACTAGGATGGACCCGGTTATATGCATGTTGGAAGAGATAAGTTTCTAGTGAGCATTTCAAAGTTGGGGGGGTTAAAGAATGTGAAATAGGATCAGAAAGGGTGTGCCAGAGAAAAGTGGAGGCAAGGAAGACATATGGAGTGTTATCTGATAACTAGAGAAGACGTGTAATAGTGCGAAATTGGGGGCTTTGTAAGTTGAAACAAATACCGATAAAGCATAAGAATGTTTTAATCCCTGTGATATACAATTTCATCATGTTGAACACACTGGTGCTATTGGATCGCTTGTGAAATCAGTGGCTGCCATGATTGGAGATAATTTTAGTCCTGGCAGTTTAACCCCTTTAGATGTAGTGGATAATAGTGACTGTGCCAGCTAATGTGTTTAACAGAGGGAGTGTTTACAGGACACAATGACAGAACTGCATCCCCCCAGAAAAAAATTCTCTAACGTCAATCAGTAAATTATTTGTTACCTAAAATGAGGCCAAATAACAACCCATCCTATGGAAAACAAGTCCTCATACAGCTACATCAACAAAAACAATGGGTCATGAAATGTGACACAGAAAAAAAATGCTTGGTCCTCAAAGCCCAAAACTGACTGATTTTTAAAGGGTTAATGAGGTCGTGTGAGTGGTTGTTTTATTGGTAGCTTTGCATTTGTGAAATCTCCCCATGCATTATACTGCGGCTTTTCTGCATGCTGGTGTGAACAGGTGATTAGTTGGTGTGCAGTTTTTCATCTTGCTCAAGCAATTAGCTGCACATGTAATTTTTTTCCCAGTTAGCATAAAAGCCAGAGTTGCTAGCTTCTGGGTTCATTTTAGTTCAGCCATTGAGCTGTGAACAAGCCCCTAAGAACTGGAGTGTTTTTTAATTAGGTATTAGACATAAAATCCAACAGAAAGATATTGTATATGACAACCACTGCAACCTCTAAGATTTTAACATTTTATCTTTAATCTAGATATCAAGTATCAAGTTTACAATTCAGGAAATCATTAGACAAATGTTTCATGTCTAGAGTCATACAGGAACACCCAATTTAAACAAATTTGTGCATATGGTGCAGATATGTGAAAAATTTATTTTATAAAACAGTCTGTAAACAGGATGTAGGTTATAAGTAGAATTAAAGACATCTAGAACCCATGATGTGTTATGGGTATCCACAAGTAAATATGGAATCTCTCTTTGCATTACAATCTATGGTTTACCCTTATAATATTGAACCCTCGAAGAAGCTGGAATGGCAAAATCTATGAGCTATCTGAGATCCAAGCTTTTATGCCCTTACCCTAATCTGACATCTCAAATCAGGATTGACTGCCCCAACAGAGTACCAGGAACCTCTGATGGAAGCAAGCTCAGACACAAGAATACATCCCAAATATGTCATGATTCCAAAGGTCTAGCCGAAGATAGCTGACTTTAGGACAACTTACCAGATTAAACCCAACATTCGCAATGATTTCTTTAAAGATGACATGCAAAAAGCATTTTAAAGTGAACAAACTAAAAAAAACAGCAGCACTCTACTAGCACTAAAATAGTCAAAGGGAACATAAGAATTTTTGAAAAAGCATTTCTGCTACTTTAGATACATGAAAATTTGAGGTTTGAAGTGTACATTTTTGATCAAACTGTATAAGCCCACCTGCTATCGAAAAGGTGACCTCAATACTCGTGGGAACCTATGCTATATGTTGCTTCTCTTGGTGTCTCCACATTTCAGGGAGAGAAGATTCCAGCTAAGAGGTACTCTGCATTGATTTAAAAACCTGTGCAAATGGGAGGAGTGCAAAAACCAAAGTGGGGGCAGCCACCTACTCATACAGTCTAAAAAAAAATCAAAAAAGGTTTTTTAGAAAAATTGAGCATAGGTGCACACTGGTGAGGCAATAAAATACAAACATAATCCAATATCAGCAGCACTCTACTAGCACTAAAAAATAGTGAAAAGGAACATAGGAATTATTGGAAAAGCATTTCTGCGACTTTAGATACATGAAAACTTGAAGTTCTTAGTGTATATTTTTGATCTGCCACACCACCACGAACTTATGCTTTTTAAAGTGAACAAACACATGTCCTGTATAGGTAGAGGGTTTTGCCGTCTTAACAGCATTATGGGCCCCTGGGCAGAGCTGTGCACTGGGACCCCCAACTAACACAACCACTCACAGGAATAAATACAGTGAAGGAAATAATTGTTTGATCCCTTGTTGATTGTGTAAGTTGTCCCACTGACAAAGATATGAACAGTTTATAATTTTAAAAGTAGGTTACTTTTAACATTGAGAGATAGAATATCCCAAAAGAAATCTAGAAAATCACATGGTATAAATATATAAATTGATTTGCATTTTGCAGTGAGAAATAAGTATTTGATCTCTCTGGCAAACAAGACTTAATACTTGGTCGCAAAACCGTTGTTGGTAAGCACAGCAGTCAGATGTTTTTTGTAGTAAGGGATGTGTTATCCTTCAGCTTTACTGGATGTTGGATCGCCTAACCAGCATCCAAGCTGGGTAACACCACATTAATCATCTTTCCTTCAGAGCCGAGCTACAATGTGGTCCCTATGCACAACGGATGTCAGGGCAGCATCTCATGGTTTATCCTGGCACCACCACTACTTAAAGAGCAACCCACAGCCAGTAAAAAAAAGTCCTCAGATTTATGAAGTGGTTTAGCTGATATATGGCCTTAGGCTAAAACTGACAAAACATTGTCAACTTGTGACTATGATTGGCCCTTTTGCAGCCATATACGCTGCACTAGTGTATATAATGCAATGTGCTTTTTTGAAGCGTTTTCGGCACGGTTTTTGCCCTGTATGTGTGTAAAACTCGTCCAAACCCTCATCAAAAAACTCTTCTGAAGAAGTGTGTTTCAGGGGAGGTTCTGATGCTGTTTTGGGCGCTGAAAAATCAGCATCCAAACAGTGTCCAAATAAGCCGTGTGAACATATCCTAATAGGCATGCTCAAGAGTGTATTCAAAAAGTTAAAAGTACTTGATATGGCCGGAACACTGACAATAAAACTGTCCCTGCCGGTGGTTTACCAGATTGGTGGCAAACCTACCATAGCAGGAGATTTACCAACTCTTCAGGGAGCCCGGGAGGACTCCCACTTTTCAGGGAGTCTCCCTGATGACCAGGGACAGTTGGTAAGCATGATATATAGATCCCTGTTTATATAGCCCCCTGTTTATATAGACCTGTGTTTATCTAGTCCCTTGTATATATAACCCCCTGTCTATTTAGACCCCTGTTTATACAGCCCCCTGTATATTTAGACACCTGTAGGCCCCATTGATTTAGAAAAGATAAAAAAATAAAAACGCTACTCACCTCTCCACACTCCCCCGTCGAGGAGCTGGCTGACGTCATCATGCCGCCTATGCCGGGACATCGCTCCCGGGATCTTCTAGGACAGATACCTATGGGCTATCGGCCTATGAAATACAGTGGTGCAGGAGGATTGACGTCACCTCCCGCACTGCTTAAAGACACGATGGCTCCGGGCCTGCATACAATCCTGCCACCTGGATCTGGCGCAATGGCCGAGTTACGCCACTGGGCTGGGTAGGCGGTTGCCCGGGAGGACCCCTTGTGCTCATGGAGCCCTTGGGCAGCCGCCTACCCTGCCCAATGGAAAAGATGGCCCTGGTAGAGGGTGGGACAATTTACTCTGGTGGGCTGAAGGAACTTTAACCCAACACTGTGTCAGGTTATCTAAACTATTAGTGTTTCCTTTTTAATTGTTCCTTTTAGATGTTTGATAACATTTTCATTACAGAGAAATACAGAAAAATGCATTTTCAATGAAATATAAAGCAAGATAATGATTTGTATAAAAGATAAAGTCTTATCCAAGTTCTTTTGAACCTAACCAGCTTCCATAATTAATTTCAAGGAACTTTGAATCTAACAAATTCATATTACTATTGTTATGGATCCACTGGAGGACCTCTATGCTTCATGTAATACACACCATATAACAAGGTCCTGGTAGGTTGAGCTCTATATGTCTTAATGGTACATTTGACCTATACTGTGATTGATGTATTTCTTGACCAATAGAAACAGACTTGTGTCGGCATGAAACGCGTCAAGTGAAGTGTTCATTTTATTTGTTTTTAACAGTGTGAAGGTTAACACTCCTTTACATTTAAAAAAAAAAAAATACTTTTATTTTAAAACACCACTTCGTTGCCTCATCCAAGGTTTCTTCTGCTACGAGCGCCGGGCCCACTTTTTGTGTTCTTGCTTCTGATACGCATATCCATTACTGTCGGAGCAGTTTTGGAGTTGGAGATCTGCGACTGCCATGTGACAGGCTCAGATGGAGAGCCCTGTAAACACTTACAAGAATTGTGCCTCTACGGTAGTAGCACAACTCCGCAAGGTGAGCATAACTGCCACTTATCATATTGCATTTGTTATTCATAACATACTTTCACCATTCTGCGCACTCTATTTTTTTTTTCTTTCCTCTGGTCCTAGTAGGTTGTCACAGGTATCTAGAGTTATGCTGAATGCATCCCACAGCTGCTGGAGGGTACGTGGGGGATCCATAGAGCAAATATGTCAATTGAGATCATCCCACAGATGCTCAATTAGGTTCAAGTGTGGGGAATTAAAAGGGTTTTCTCACTACAAAGATTATCTTTCAACATAAGGGGACTGTTAAATGAAGACATTTTCTAAATACATTTTTCAGTAGCTTTTAATTTAGTCATGAGCTATAAACAGTTTAGCAGGTCTCTCAGTGCACAGAGGTTTCTTTGGTAACCTGCACACCAGAAAGACATATGTTATCTGATTTGCTGAGAAAAGGAGTGATGTCATCCCAGAGAATGATGGAGACTGAGCTGTGAATGAATTCATTGGATTAAACAAGATTAGCTGCAGGAAACAAAAGTTACAAGTACTGTGAGGACTGAGAAGCATGGAGTTATCTATAATTGTAATAGCAATAACATCTCCTGCTCTGTCAGAGTAACAGCTCCAAGTTAATATAGGCTAATCACTGTTGGAGTCCCACCCACAGCCTGAGGAGACAGAGTGAGTACAAAACTGCCTGTGAGCCAGTGATTCAGCGTGCTGAGAAAATCCCTTTAAGGGGCCAGGATATTACTTGAAAGTCTTGGTCATGGTCTTTCAACCAATGAAGGACATTTCTATCCATGTAAAATGTTGCATTGTTTTGCTAAAAGACTCCATCTGATTCAGGGAAGACAATTGGCTTGCATTTCTGTATGTAGTCTCCGAGGATTAATTCATACTTAAATTTGTTGATCGTGTCTTCCACATGGATGAATGGGCTTAGAAAAAAACACAATAACATTTCCTAGGCCATGACACTGACACCAGGAGATTGTGTTCTTCCAGCAATGGTTGCAGGGTGTATGTAATCTGACTTTTCTCATACGACATGCCAACACCATTTTAAGGCAGAAAAGGTGGCTAATTGGAAAAGGTAACCCCTTTTCAGTCGGCAGAGGTCAAATTCTGATACTGCCATGAAAATTGAAGCTTTTTCTGCCGATACAACTTCATCAGCAGAGGTACAGTGACCATCCATCAGCTTTAAAGCCCCATACGCGGTAGGGTTTAGTGAACTGTTATTTTAGACACACATCTGGTTGTTCCCTGGTTCATTTTGGTGGTGAGCTGCTTCGCTGTAGCGTGCCAATCCACCCTTGTGCACCTTTGCCGTTGTTGTTCACTAGGAACAACAATGACTATGTGCTCTACAGTTTTTCACATTGCTTATTCGCAATGGTGCCATTAGTCCACTCACAATATACTTTCACCACAGCACCTGCTACCCCTGGCCCAAAAACCAATAATCAACCCTCTTTGCAACTCTGATAAATCACCAAGGCAGCTCAGACCATGTGACTTCCTTCATGATTTACACCCTGCCAATGTTAAAAGTAGGTAGTGGTCATAAAAATGTGTCAACTGTGTAGTTGGAACTCAACCAGGTTCTCGCTTTTATTAAGTTCCTTGCAAAGGAGAATGGGCTTGATGGCATGCCACCTAAAAGTTGTTGGTATCTTGCAGGTGATTCCCACTGGTGGTTGGTGAAGAAATCGGATAGCTCAGGACAGGGCAAGATAACAGAAGAAAAGATGATAGAACGGATATTGTGGAGCTGAGGCAGCAGTGACAGAGTTGATATTCATTTATTCATTACCACCATTACCTTTGCTATATAAAATGTTATTTCATGTTTTCGCTTTATGTGATATTTTTTGTTAGTAGAATTTGCACTTTTAGGACTCTATACACTTTTTTATTCCCAAAAAACAGCAATTTCCGTTAGAGTACTAATCTTATAATTAGTCTGTAAAACATCTGTTGTTTTGCTTTGATGTGTTTCTAAATATTTATTTAAATGGCAAAAAACCCCAAAAAATTCACACAGCTTCACATGCACTTTTTTTTAAATATCACATAAAGCGATGCATTTCTAGAGTATTATAATATAACAGGTTATAATGACTAGGATTCTGGAGAAGGTTCGCTGAACCAGGGATTTATTCTCATCGGAATTTCTTCCCTAAAATAAGGACAAATGACTTCTACCTTATGGGTTTTTTTGCCTTTCTCTGGATCAACACTTTAGCACAATAGGCTAAGCTGGATTGACATCTTTGTTTTGGCCTTACAAAGTATGCAACTACGGTGGGTACGGAAAGTATACAGACCCCTTTAAATTTTTCACTTTTTCTTTCATTGCAGCCATTTGGTAAGATCAAAAAAGTTCATTTGTTTGCTCATTAATGTACACTCTGAACCCCATCTTGAAAGGAAAAAACAGAAATGTAGATATTTTTGCAAATGTATTTAACAAGAAAAACTGAACTATCACATGGTTATAGGTATTCAGACCCTTTGCAGTGACACTCATATTTAACTCATATGCTGTCCATTTCCTTCTGATCCTCCTTGAGATGGTTCTACTGCTTCATTGGAGTCCAGCTGTGTTTAATTAAACTGATTGGAAATGATTAGGAAAGGCACACACCTGTCTATATAAGACCTCACAGTGCATGTCAGAGCACATGCGAATCATGAGGTCTAAGGAACTGTCCAAGTAGCTCAGAGACATAATTGTGGCAAGGCACAGATCTGGCCAAGGTTTCAAGAGAATACCTGCCGCCCTCAAAGTTCCAAAGAGCACAGTGGCCTCCATAATCCTTAAATGGAAGAAGTTTTGGACGACCACAACTCTTCCTCAAACCGGCGATCCAGCTTAACTAAGCAATCGTGGGGTAAGAGCCTTGGTGAGAGAGGTAAAGAAGAACCTCAACATCACTGTGGCTGAGATCCAGAGATGCAGTAGGGAGATGGGAGAAAGTTCCACAAAGTCAACTATCACTGCAGCCCTCCACCAGTCGGGGCTTTATGGCAGAGTGTGCCGACAGAAGCCTCTCCTCAGCAGTGCAAGATATATGAAAGCTGCATACAGTTTACAAAAAAAACACATGATGGACTCCCAGACTATGATAAATAAGATTCTCTGGTCTCATGAGACGAAGATTGAACTTTTTGGTGTTAATTATAAGCGGTATTTGTGGAGAAAACCAGGCCCTGCTCATCACCTGCCCAATACAATCCCAACAGTGAAACGTGGTGGTGGCAGCATCATGCTATGGGGGTGTTTTTCAGCTGCAGGGACAGGACGACTGGTTGTGATTGAAAGGAAGATGAATGCGGCCAAGTACAGAGATATCCTGGATAAAAACCTCTTCCAGAGTGTTCTGGACTGCAGACTGGGCTGAAGGTTCATCTTCCAAGAAGACAATGACCCTATGTACACAGCTAAAATAACAAAGTGGTGGCTTCAGAACAACTCTGTGACCATTCTTGACTGGCCCAGCCAGAGCACTGACCTAAACCCAGTTGAGCATCTCTGGTGAGTCTTGAAAATGGCTGTCGACCAATGTTCACCATTCAACCTGAGGGAACTGGAGAAGATCTGCAAGGAAGAATGGCAGAGGATCCTCAAATCCAGGTGTGAAAATCTTGTTGCATCATTGCATCATTCCCAAGAAGACTCATGGCTGTACTATCTCAAAGGGGTGCTTCTACTTAATACTGAGCAAAGGGTCTGAATACCTATAACCATGTGATAGTTCAGTTTTTCTTGTTTAATAAATTTGCAAAAATATCTACATTTCAGTTTCTTTCAAGATGGGGGCAGAGTGTACATTAATGAGCAAAAAATTTAACTTTTTTGATCTTACCAAATGGCTGCAATGAAAGAAAAAGTGAAAAATTTAAAGGGGTCTGTATACTTTCCGTACCCACTGTAGTTGCATACTTTGTAAGGCCAAAAAAAAAATGACGTCAATCCAGCTTAGCCTATTGTGCTAAAGTGTTGATCCAGAGAAAGGCAAAAAAAACCATAAGATAGAAGTAATTTGTCCTTATTTTAGGAAAGAAATTCTGATGAGAATAAATCCCTGGATCAACGACCCTTCTCCAGAATCCTAGTCATTACAACCTGTTATATTACTACACTCTAGAAATGCATCCAGACCCAGATCTTGAACTCTGTTATTGAATTCACCATAACAAGTTCCTCTGGTAGCGAGTTCCACAGTCTCACTGCTCTTACAATTGAGAAACCCTTTCTATGTTTATGTAGAAATCTTCTTTCCTCTAGATGTAGAGGATGCCATTTTGTTTTAGATACAGTCCTGGGTATAGATAGATCTTGGGAGAGATTTCTACATTGACCTTTAATATATTTAAACATATTTATCATGTCTCCCTGAAGCCGTCTTTTCTCTTAACTAAACAACCCTAACCTTGCTAATCTTTCTGGGTATTGCAGACCACCCAATCCTTTTATTATTTTGGTTGTCCACCTTTGAACCTGTTCAAACTCTACAATGTCTTTCCTGTGCACTAGTGCCAAAACTGTCCACAACATTCCATGTGTGGCCAGTGACTTGTATAATGGTAGAATGATGTTCTCATCATGTGCCCCTTTTAATACACCACATGATCCTATTTGCATTGCAAGCTGCTGCCTGACACCGGCTTGTACAATTAAATTTACTGTCCACTAAAATTCCCAAGTCCTTCTTTATGTCACTTTTACCAAGTTTTTCTATTTAACAAGTAATCATGGAATGGATTTTTCCTTCCCATGTGCATAACCTTGCATTTATCCAGGTTAACCCCTTACGGCACTTGGAGGCATGGACACGTCCTAATGCCAGTAAGGGGCTTTGTAGCTACCCTCACTCAAGTCCGTAGGTGTTGGTACAAAAAAGATATTGGTCACAGAAAATTGTGCTGCCGCACAAATTTCAAAAATAGAAAATGTTTGGAATTTTTTTATGATACCAAAACATAACTAAAACTGTACATGTTTGGTATTGCCAGATACGTATCAACCTGCACAATACAGATAACACATCATTTTAACGAAGATTGAATGCTGTAAAAGCAAAACACCCGCAAACCAGTATGTATTTTTTTTACACTTTGCCCCACTTAGAATTTTTTAGCGGTTTGCCTGTATAATCTATGGTATGATGAATGACACAGTTAGAAAGTACATCTTGTCCCACAAAATAAAAGCCCCCATATGTCTATGTAGATGAAAAAATAAAAAAAGTTATGGCTTTTGGATGGTGGAGTGGGAAAAAACAAAGAGCCAGGTTATTTTGACCGTGGTGGGTTAAGGGGTTAAGAGCGGGCACACCATAGCCCCTCCGTTGGTACTAGGAGCCATACGCTCCATGACCCATCCCTTAGTCATTTTTTGACTCCTCTTCATTTGATCTTATACATCACCTTTTTGGTCCCCTGAAGAGACCGTGGTGGTTCGAATCATGTTGGGACATTACATGATAACCGCATAAGGGTAAGGAGGGAATCTGTAGGGAGGGTCCTTGCATCATCGTGGGGTCGCCCTTTTGGGGCGGGTGCTCCGCCCATCCTATTGGTGCAAGGATCGCCAGGGATTCATTTTGGTGAGTCGCTTCCTCGTCGTTTCCTGACGGTACCAATGCTTCTGGATATGTGTGTTGGTTACAATATTTTGAACATACATCCATTTGGAATATTTTGAGAGTTCAGCCGTACCATATTTTAAATTGTGAAGTAAAAGTTATATTTTATATTGCACACAATTATCATATCCACTCCATTTTTTTGTTTTTCTTATTTCATGTGATGGAGTAATTACTCGATGTTATTTACATTATCGGGAACAGGTTCTTTTTGGGTTAAGGGGTTAAACCTCCTCCGCCACTTCTCTGCCCAGGCCACTAAATAACAAACCAATACAGACCAATAGAGAAGGAGAGAGGACCCTGCACATGAGGACTTACAATCTACAATGGAGGAAGAAGGAGGCAGATGATGAGGGTCAGGCATGTTTGGTGGTGAAATAGCAGTAGGGTTAATTTAGGTTGCAGGTTATCCTGAAGAGATTGGTTTTAAGATCAATTTTTAACGTTGTAAGGATGGCAACAGTCTGATTTGTTGTGGTAGTGAGTTCCGGAGTATGGGGGAGGGAAATCTTGGAGGAGGTTGTGCGAAGAACTGACAAGAAGAGAAGAGAAGAAGGTCCCGTGAGTATCAAGACTAAGGCAGAGATGTGTAAAGGGATAGATTATGGAACGTCTTGTATGCTTGAATGTCGCGGTAAGTAACTTGAACTGAATTTGCTAGGCAGTGGGTACTTAGTGAAAGGATTGTCAGAGGGAAGAGGCAGAGGAGTAAAAAGAGAGAGGTGACTCAGCAGTGGACTTGAGGATAGATTAAGGGGAAGCAATGCTGCTAGATGGGAGGCCACAGAGAAGGATGTTGCAATAATCTTGATTGATAATGACGAGGGCATGCAAAAGCATTTACAGTCAAATATTTTTTAAATAACGAAATATAGATTTGTCTGTATATTATTCATCAGCAGATCCTTTTTTAATTCCAAAACCAAATATGGTTAATACTGTAGCTTCTAATCTGAACAAATATTAATTTGACATAGCCCATGTTTGACATTTCAATACCGCTGGGACCTTATTCATAAATGTAGACATAAAAAGGAAGCATCTTGGTTTCCTTGGATATAACATGTTTTTAATACTTACAAACTTATCAGATAAAAATGCATGTCATAAACATTAATCCAGGATCCATGTCTTCCATGTGGTCCAACTCATGTTTCGCTTTAATAGCTTTTTTACCAATAGTCCTTTTTATCTGATAAGTATGTGAGGATAATAAATAGGTGCATGGAATCTTGCCTAAACTGGTATCTCTTGTTTCTCTATTGTAAGGAGTTTAGAGCCACGCACCATATATATGGTGCTGTTTCCAAGATGATCCTGAGCCATGCTAGTATGCCAATCTGCATTTATAAATGTGTATTTTATCAGGATGTTGGACCTGAGCTCTAGGATTTAGTTGAGCTGAGGATATACATTGCCTTACGAAAGTATTCGGACCCCTTGAACTTTTCAACCTTTTGCCACATTTCAGGCTTCATACATAAAGATATAAAATTTAATTTTTTGTGAAGAATGAAAAACAAGTGGGACACAATTGTGAAGTGGAACGAAATTTATTAGATATTTTAAACTTTTGTAAAAAATAAAAAACTGAAAAGTGGGGCGTGTAATATTATTCAGCCCCTTTACTTTCAGTGCAGCAAACTCACTCCAGAAGTTCAGTGAGGATCTCTGAATGATCCAATGTTGTCCTAAATGACTGATGATGATAAATATAATCCACCTGTGTGTAATCAAGTCTCCGTATAAATGCACCTGATCTGTGATAGTCTCAGGGTTCTGTTTAAGGTGCAGAGAGCATCATGAAGACCAAGGAACAGACTAGGCAGGTCAGTGATACTGTTGTGGAGAAGTTTAAAGCTGGATTTGGATACACAAAGATTTACCAAACTTTACACATCCCAAGGAGCACCGTGCAAGCGATCATATTGAAATGGAAGGAGCATCAAACCATTGCAAATCTACCAAGACCCGGCCGTCCCTCTAAACTTTCATCTCAAACAAGGAGAAAACTAATCGGAGATGAAGCCAAGAGGCCCCTGATAACTCTGGATGAACTGCAGAGATCTACAGCTGAGGTGGGAGAGTCTGTCCATAGGACAACAATCAGTCATACTGATTCCATGAATCATGCCAAGACAGAACCCCATTCTGAGTTCTGGGTCGCCGCGCCTACGGAGTGCGACGGAAACCGTGTTTTTGAATAAGGTTTGTTTCAGATGGTACCAATCCAACTTTTTGCCCCAATGTGTATGATTACTGGCAACAACGACCATGCCCAGGAACCACCATCCCCTTTGTTAATCTGTGGGGGCAGCATCTTTTGGTTTGGGCTTTGTTTTTTCCGGCTTGAGGGTTAAAATTTGGCCATATGGAGCTCAATTAAAACCATTTGAAGAAATCCTTTAGCTGAAAACCCCTGTGACGTGATTATATTGGGTCCATTCCCAAAAACTCTGCTTGCCAAATGTTCCAGGTGGTTATGTTATGACCTCAGCCAGACCTGAATCTTAAATCCCCGAATTTGACTGAGCTGCCCGCTCTCCAACCATTTTTCCTGAGCTCCAGCTGTTTTCCTAGGATTGTCGGGCTTGTTTTTCCCACTATTCAAATGTAGACTTCAGCGACTTGCAGCTGTATCAGAGTCTGGTACCCAAAGATAAACAGGGGGGAAACTATATTGCACGGCCTCACTTTGTTTAGTTTTTTACAAATTTTTTTCGTTTCCCTCCGACTGGTCCCTTCCCTACACTCGCACAAATTAAAATCTTTATAGAAGTATTTTTATGTTTGAAGCAAAGGAAAAGTTAAAAGTAAGCCAATTTCTTTGCAAGATATATAAAATATTGTTTAATATTTAACACCTGGATACAAAACATGTGGATGGTGTCTGTTCAGTATTATGCCAAAATCCAAACTTTTCCACAATGTTCATAACGAATTATACTTTGGCGTAAAATACCAACACGTTCACAACCCTGAAACACCTCTTTTCCATGTTCCACATGGTGGTTAGCACATCGGATTTTGGGCCTGCTTTTCTTCAGCAAGGACGGGAAATGGTTAAAATTGATGGCAGAGGGATGGAGCCAAATACAGGACCTTTCTGGAAGAAAACTGTTGGAGTCCGCAAAAGACCTGAGACTGGGACGGAGATTTATCTTCCAACAAGCCAAACCCCAAAAACTAAAGCAAAATCTGCAGGGGAATGATTAAAATAAACGTACCAGGGTTTGAATGGCCAATTTCACAGTCCCAGCCTAAATCCAATCAAGAGCTGAAATTGCTGTTACAAACGCTTCCATCCAACCCCAGAGCTCCAGCTTTTTTTCCAAAGGGAAGAAGGGGGCAAGAATTTCACCTTTCGAGTGCAAAACTGATAGAGACTTTCCCCAAGCGCTTGCAGCTGTAATCACCCCAAAGGTGGTACAAAGTATTAACTTAAGGGGGCCGAATAATATTGCACGCCCCACTTTTCAGTTTAGTTTTTTTTTACAAAAGTTTAAAATATCTAATAAATTTCGTTCCACTTCACAACTGTGTCTCACTTGTTGTTGATTCTTCGCAAAAAAAATTAAAATTTTATATCTTTATAAAATGTTATATCTTTATGTTTGAAGCCTGAAATGTGGCAAAAAGTTTAAAAGTTCAAGGGGGCCGAATACTTTCGCAAGGCACTATATATATATATATATATATATATATATATATATATATATATATAACATTGTTGGACGGTGTCTGTTCTAGCTATTTATGCTACAAATATAACCACTTAGTTCTCCAACACAGTGTTCAGTCCCACCTATGGTGCTTAATTTATTCCACCATTTAGTGCTTAGTAAATATCACCATACACTGTTAAAGAAACAAATCTATACAGTGCTCAATGAATGTCACTCTCAATTTTCCATTAATGATCCTCTATAGTGTTTAATTATGCCACCACTCAGATAACAATTTAGGATCAATGATGCCACCATCCAGAGGTAATATAATGCCACCATTCAGTGTTGTTATGCTTCCATTTTCCCTTCCCTTTAAAAAATAAATTGTAAGCTTCCGGTGGCCCAATAAAAAAAAAAAAAATAATATATCTATATTTTCTGTTTATTTTCCCCCTACTTCCGGACAAGCTGCAATGATCACATGTCCGTTCTCTTATATATTATTAAAAATAACGCTCCAAAAAACGCGTGAGCAGAAGAATGTGCTGCATACCCTTTCAGTGCAAAAATGGGCCCAGTGCAGAAGGGAGTGGGGGGGTTTATTTTTTTTTTTTTTTTTAATAAACCCATTGGAGTTCCCATTTATATTTGAGAAGAGCCAGAAAACCCCTCTAATCTAAATGTATGCCATATCAAAACCACATTTACAGCCATGGATGCATATGGCATTTTATGTTGCGAATAGCACGTCCAAAATTATTTTCCGATTCCTAATAAATTTATTAAAAAATGTCCTAATAATAAACATCACTGAAAAGGTTTTTGTAATTTGATGCCTAAAGTCAGTAAAACAACATATGTAACAGTGACTGGCCCACTGCCATGTAGCTGCTTCATGTTGCTAAGCTGTTAAAGTTCCCCTAAATAGTGTCATAATGTAATGTATCAGATTTTATTTTTTAGTGAAAAATGACAATATTCAGATGATGGAATAATTTCTGAAATATAGTTTACTCGGACTGGCCCAGAGGGGAATTTTGGGAAAAAACCCCGGGGGCCCTGAGAAGTGATGGGTTTTTTTTTAAAATCATTTACATCTTCAGAAGAGGCAAAAAAACATAGACAGAGAAGCAAAAAGCAAGAAGCCGAGTATAGCGAGCATGTACAGTCATTTACAGTAGCTGTAGGTTGGGCCCCTGAAATAAACTCCTCCAATGGGACCAGAAACATCTCAACTGGTGGACCCCTAAAATAAACTCCACCTGTGGGCCCTAGGTACCATAGTCCAACACTGACAGTTAATGTCCTTAGTTCAGAATAAGAAAAAGAGTCAGCTTTATCCCATAAAATAATAACGGCAGGTAGGACTGCATTGAACCACCAGAGTATCAGGGACTACTCTAATGGGCCAAGACTCTGAACTCATAATATAAAAGGGTATCAAAGGTCTACTAGTAGACAGATCCAGCTGAAGTTGACTTTAGAGCTTATTTCTTGCCATAAATCAATTTTTTTAGCAAAAAACCTATTGACGTTTTACATTTTTACCAAATAGGTCCCTGTTTGTTTTGACACTGGTTCACAACCATAGATAAATATCATTAAATATGGGATAATATTCCATAATCACAGACAAGTAACCTACTTCTGCTAAAACATCACCTTTAATTATTCAATTTAAAATAACACCAATAAAGTGGCGATCATACATATCATGTAGTTCAAAAATTCCTGGGAATAACAAAAAAATTCCCAGTAAAGGGCAATGTAGAGATGTCCTTAAAGCTCAAAGAGTTTATTTCTAGGGTGAATAATAATATAACAAGTTACAGTGACTGATTTGGAGAGGGTCGCGATCCAGGGATTTATTTGATTGCCGATTGGGGGTCGGGAAGGAATTTTTTTCCCCCAAAAAGTGGACAATTTGGGTTCTCCTAGGGGGGTTTTTTCCTTCCTCTGGATCACACCTAGCACAGAGATGAAAAAATGGATGGACATCTGTATTTTTACGACCTTACAAACTATGTAACTATGAGCTGAAGGTCATAAACCTAATCTCGTCCTATTACATTCCTATAGACTCTTCCTAAGTGGAGTGTCTGCCCCCCAAAAGGGCAACCCCACAAATACTCACCCTGAAAATCCCCCTATAATTCCAAAATTTCAAGAACTGAAAATGTCAAACTTAGTTTCCCAATTCTCATACGTTTTTCATTTGGCAAACAGACTCATCAGTGGAAAAATATAAGAGCAAAAAAGTGGACCAATAAACAATAATAAATTAAAAAGGATATTTAAAGGAGTAGGTTTTTATCTTTTTTTGACATGGGTTTAACGAACTTGGGGAAAATTTAGGTTTTTTTCGAAATCCAAAACCCCTTTTTTTTTTCTCTAACCCTATCCCTAGTTCTAGCCATAACCTTAAATTTTATGGGATTTTGTTGGTTAGCTTATCATTCCGCGATGTTTCCAGACTGGTGTCACTTATGTTTATCATAACGTAGGGCCTAAACTTAAACCCAACTTAGAGTTAGGGTTGATTTTTTTTAGGTTTTCTGGCAAAATTTGTTTTGGGCCAACCTAAGTTGAATAGCTTAGATTTGGGTCAAATTTGGCAATGCTCTTAATCCAAAGTAAAACATTTTTTAAAACTCATCCTTAAAGTTCAAGGATAATGAGAACAACTTTGAAAAGGGGATTTGTACATGTTCTGTGTACATGAAGATTTAGTTTCAAGAAACCCAAATCTAGCGCTGATGCTCCAGTATCTTGTATTGCACCTCTGTCTTATTTGATGGGTTGAACTACCTTATCAGACATAGCCCCTAACATGACTGGCACTGTTTCTTGAAAACATTTTCAGCAATTCTTTTTTATTTTAAGTAAAATTCTCTTTATGATGAGCATATATATAGTTAAGGGGTTCTTAACCTTTTTTGTTTCATGGACCCCTTTGCGAGTCAGATAAAACCACAGACCTTTTCTCCCAATACAGAAGCAGATAGTTTTATGACACTCAACATTGCCATGCATAAAATAAAATTAATTAAAGTAGCCTAATTATGAAAACATATGAATTCTCATTTAAACAGCTTTGTAAAATTTCAGAAATCAATGTAATCAACTTACCCACTTTCACTTATTTGTTAAAGTATGCTTTCAATTATAATACAACTTCCCATAAATCAGTAGTACAAGCAAAACTAAGAAACTTGTAATACTGTATATCCTATTAGAGAATAATGCTTCCATGTTCTCTTAACAGTTTACTTATCACCTGTCTTCTGCATTCTTACCTGTGCACTCAGTCATAAATTACTAACAGAATCCATCTTGCAGAGAAGATGGAAATCAGCTTCCCTGACAGCTCAGTTTACTGAGAGGGGAGGGTAAGGAGAAATAGAGAAACATACAGATAGAGCTGGGTGTATAGTAAGTGCATTAACTCACCTTAGTACTGGACTTACAGCTACACTGCTCTTTACTGCTGTCTGATGTCCTCCATGCTGCTGCTTGTGTGTCTGATTCTTATTTTCACTTTCTGCCCTTCTCCCTAGACTTCAATTAGCAGCTGTAACCTAAGCTGTCAGTGAAGCTGATGTGACAGAAAATAGATTTCCTAGTAATTTTTTTGAGATATGCAATAACTAATGTGATATGAAGTAAATACTACTGTAATTTTTTGCACACATGCATACATGAAGTAAATACTAGATTTCAGTTAGAGGTCAGATAGAATAAAGGTAAGATTATTTTTTAATTCATGTTGATAGCCCCCTAAAATCTTTAAATCTAATTTATTGTTATTATGAATTAAAAATAATCCAGGGAAATGGAATTATTTACTAATCCACATCAACCACTGAGTTGATATGATGGACTAAATATACACTCACCCGCCACTTTATTAGGTACACTGTCCAACTGCTCGTTACATTAATTTTTAATCACCCCTACATGGGGGAACTCAGTGATTTGGGTGTAGAATGGGCAAAACAATCCCGCAGTTAAAACCGACACAATGGGAAGAAAGGGGATTTGAGTCCTTTAACGGGCAGGGTTTGTTGGTCCCCAAAGGGGGCTGGTCTGATATTTCAGAAACGGACCCTGGGTTTTCCGCAAAAAACCATCTCTATTTTTACAGAGAAGGGCCCAAAAAAAGAAAAACACCCATGAGCGGCGTCCGTGGCGGAAACCCTTGTTGACCCAGGGGTTCAAAGAGAATCCCCAGACTGGTTCGAGCTGATAAAAAAGGCAACAGTGCTCAAATCCCCCCGTTAAAACCGGGTAGCAGAAGAGCATCTCGAACGCACAGTACGGCGAACTTTGGGGCAGGGGGACAGCTGAGATGGGCAAAACGATTCTAAAAAGGGGAATTCTTTTGAATTTCAGGAAAACTTCGGTTCGGAACAAAGTCAAATTTTTGGGAATTTTGGGTAAAACGAATGTGCTTTTGATAGAAAAAATGGCGCGACACATGGCGTACATGGGCAAACCCGGGAGGAAGAAGGGCATAGCCTGCAAACATGGCAAGGTAAGCCAATCAGAACCCGGCGGGGTTCTGTGCGTCACCCACTATATAAGTCCGGGGCCGACGCCGGGAGCCACCCCCCTCCACGTGCTATAGGGAAAGGGCTGCGCGCTGATACTCTTTTGAAAAATTGATTTTTTTATAGCGATTCTGGGGGGTGTCTCAGCTTGTCTCGAACTGTTTTTTAATTTCTATTTTTAATTTTTTGGGTATTGGGTCTGAAAACCAGTGTGGTCCACGCAGTGCCCTATACATTTAATACCAAGTGGATCTAAACCAGTTTCCTGTTGATTTTATTTAAAGAAACGCGTTTTTTACAATCAAATAACTTCATTTTGGCTGCTCAAATTCTTTGCGCAATTTTCATCTAGGGGGTTAATTAAGCGTTTTTTGCTGGTGTGCGACCCCAAGAAACCCCTTTTTTTTCGCCAAAATATAAAATTTTTCCTGACCCAATTCACAAGCAAAGGTTAATTACAACTGTATCCCCTTTTTGTGTACGTAGAAAACACGTAATTTGTAACACCTAACAAATCTAACTATTTGGTGCGGCTCATTTCTTTGGCTCAATTTACATCCAGGGGTTAATTAAGCGTTGTTGTTTGCTGTGAGCTGACAAAAAATAAACATCTATTCACCCAAAATATAAATTTTTTCCTGTAGCCTAATTCACGAAGCAAAGGTAATTACACAGTATCTCTGTTGTTTGCGTATAAAACACCAATTGTAACACGCTACAGAAAGCTACTAGTTTATGGTCGGCTCAATTCTTTGGCGCAATTTACATCCAGGGGTCAATTAAGCGTTGTTTTTGCTGGTGTGCTGACAAAATAAACCGTCTTTTTTCAACGCCAATATATTATATGTTTTTTTGGTAGCCAAATTCACAAGCAAGGTTAATTAATAATTTTATCTCTTGTTGTGTGGCTAAAAATTATCACCATTTGTAACACGCTACACAAGCACATGTTGTGGTGGCTCAATTCATTCGCAATATACATCCAGGGGGTAATTTAAGCGTTGTTTTGCTGCTGTGCTGACAAAAATAAACCGTCTTTTTCAAAGCAAATATATATATAATATTTTGGTCAGCCTAATTCAACAAGCAAAGGTTAATTACAATTTATCTCATGTTTTGTGGCGTAAAAATAACTCCAATGTAACACGCTACAAAAGCTACTAGATTGTGGTGGATCAATTCTATTGCCAAATTTACATCCTGGTGTTAACTTTGCGTTGTTTTGCTTGTGTGCTGACAAAAATATACCGTCTTTTTCATCGGCAAATATATATCTTTTTTTTGGTTAAGCCTAATTCACAAGCCAAAAGGTTAATTACAATTTTATCTCTGTTGTGTGGCGTAGAAAAAACACCATTGTAACACGCAACTAAGCTACTAGTTTGTAGGTGGCTCCAAATTCTATGCGCAATTTACATCCAGGGGTTAATTAAGCGTTGTTTTTGCTGCTGTGCTGACAAAAATAACCGTCTTTTCAACGCAATTATATATATTTTTTTTTGGTAGCCTAATTCACAAGCAAAGGTTAAATTACAATTTTATCTCTTGTTGTGGGCGTAAGAAAATACGCCATTGTAACACCTACAAAGCTACTATTGTGGTGGCCTCAAGTTCTAAATGCGCAATTTACATCACCCCCCATCAGGGGTTAATTAAGCCTGTTTTGCTGGGTGCTGACAAAATAAACCGTGCCTTTTTCAACGCCAAATAATATATTTGTTTTGAAGCCTAAATTCACACAGCAAAGTAAATTTACAATTTTATCTTCTGTTGTGTGGCGTAGAAAATCACTCCATTGAACAAGCCCTACTACAAAGCTAACTAGTTTGTGGTGGTCAATACTAATGCGCAATATACATCCAGGGTTCAAATTAAGAAGCGTTGTTTTGTGCTGTGCTTGACAAAAAAAACCGCATTTCAACACCGAAAATATATACATTTTTCTTGTAGCATAATTCACAGCGAAGTTATTAAGCCTGTTTGTGCTTTTACATTTATTAGTAAAACACACAGTGCTTGTAAACGGACACATACAAGTAAAAATTTATCCTGCCATTTGTGGAGCGCAATTTAATATCCAAGGGTTACCCAAGCTTGTTACTGGTTCATTTGATCAAAAACAGGGTATAATATTTATCATATACAGATAGCTTCATCAAACAGTGTCTCTGTACTTTAGAACAAAACAGTATGGTCAGCCAGAGAGGTGGCAGCTCTGCCACTGCGAGTGGGCAGTGGCACAAACATTTCTGAATGGCCCAGGTCGCAGCACAGCAAGGGACGTCGCAGCAGGGTCACTCGGTGAGGCCACAACAGCCGCTGTCATCTAGCGGGCCGTGTTGTATGTTCAGCAACCCAAGGGTTCATGATTTGGTTGACGTAGGTCCATCCTCTTCCTCCCAGATGACATCTGACAACCCCAGCCAAGAGTCGGTGGGAAAATCATACACAACACTTAGTTGGCGTCGCCCGGGAGCCGGTCAGCTGACCTCCCCTGCCCCCATCCCGCCTCTGTCCCAGTCCTGTACCCATCAGCCAGGGATCTACTATGTGCTGGGCTCAGCGCCACTATATAGCGAGGATGAAACAATATGAGAGGGCGGTCAGCAGCTACTTGGCAGCGAGAAATGGGGCGCAATATCCCCCCAGCTTCCTTGCAGTAGGCGGCAAAGTAAAATGTGGAGAGTGGCATGTGGAGGACATGAGGTTGAGAGGTCAGCCTCGGCTTACCAGACCGTGATGAGGAACAGTATTGACTATGAAACACAAATAGATATGATGTAGCCGACCGCACTGGGAGCCGGTGAAGCAAGGGCTTCCATCATCGTCAAGGAGAAGAGGGCGTCAGCTTGCGCGTCAGCAGCGGCTGCAGCCAGCAATGGGTTGTGTGGCCGTGATCCCAGCAGGGTAGCAAGCAGTGTGAGGTCGGGAGCCAAGGCGGCCACTGGGTAGAAAACCCCTTCGCAGTCCCACCCAAGACAGTAGCGGCACAGGGGCTCAGCGAGGCAGCGAGCGGCGGCAGTAGTCAGTCTCAGTGCGGAGCGTTGGCGGAAAAATCAGCTACTCGGCGGAGTGGCGTTCTTGGCTAAGACACCGTAGGAGCCGATAGGGTATATGTAGAATCAGTGGGCAAAAGTGAAGCGTGGCCAGGAGCTACGTTGGCACAACGCCCTCGCGTCAACACATGCAGGAGCGTCACCACCGGTGGCCTGAGGAGAACGTGGCGTCAGATGTGGGTTGGACCATCCTGCCGCTGCAGCAGCAGCAGCGGCCAGTGGCACGAATGCCATTCAGGCCAGTCAAGTCTCCACCACCACGCAGAAGGCACTGTTTCTCTTTGACATCCTCTCCCAGTCCAGATCTCCTGCTCTCGCTACTCATGGACGCCCAGCAGTCGTTTCAAGAGGCGATTGTAAAGAACCAACAGTATGCGTCCAACCAACCTAAGGTGCAGCAGCTGACCGTTCTCCTGACCAAGTTGTTTGGTACTGCAGTCCTCCCTTTCAAATGGAGGAACTCGCTGCACCATTCAGAGAACTAGATGGCTTGTGCCGAGCCGAGATGGAGATTTCCAAGCCGAATTTCCTTTTTCCAAAAGGCAGTACCAGCACTTCATAAATATGTAGAACAAAAGTGGTCAGGTCCCTTGAGCTTATCGGGATTGTTGCCAAGGTACACGGCAGCCGCGGACTTCTGGAGCTGAAAACTACGGTCAGGGCCAGTACATTCCTTTACGGCCCACTGGGTGAATTGCGTTCCTGCCCAGGCACAACCAACAACTTGACAGGAGACGCCACGATTCTCACCCACCTCCACGTGTCAAAATGCTGCACCTTCCGCCAATGTCCGCCTCCTCCTCCTCCACCACCACCACCATCTCAGCCCACCACTAGTACTGCTCCATCATACCACCTTTGTAAGGCACAGCGAGGGGGGGGGGGGGGGGGGGGGGGGGGGGGCCGGGGGGGGGGGGGGGGGGGGGGGGGGGGGTGTCAACGCATTCTACACCTAGCTTGCCTCGCGAACGAAGGCACAGGGAGGAACTGCTCGCGTCATGCAGCAAGAAAATCGATGTTGCCTTTCTCCGCGCCAACTGCAAACGTAACCATGGTGACTGACATGGGAAGGAACATTGTGTCCGCGCTGCACCGAGGAGGATGGTCATGCGCCTGCCATGGCGCAAGTGTTTTCAACTCCTGGTTGTAAAAGGTTCCTGAAGTCTCCACCGATCTCAGAACATTCCCTGAAAATGGCCAGGAAACTGTGCATTGCACTTTTATCCATTCTACAATAGCCAGGAACACCCTCCTCGATTGCAGCGGCAGAACGGCCTCCCCCAACAACTGCTCTGATATAGCGATGTTTCCACCCGCTGGAATTCCAGCCTGCACATGTTGGAACCGACTGTAGAACAGAGAAAGGCCATTAACGATTTTTTGATGATCCAGGAAGACAGAAGTACTCCCCTGTGTGAACTTTGATGTCAGCCAGTGGCAGCTCAAAAGCTTGACACCTCGCCGTTGTTGGAGGCCATTCGAAGGAGGCCACGTTATTTGTCGTCCGCCAGGACACGGATTAATAACGTCATTCCACTGCTTCATGTACTGGAACAGATGGCTGAAAAATCCTGTCTGGGGTCGGGACTGGAGATGTGGCGACTACATCCCGTGGCACATGAGTCCCGTGGGGACGAAAATGGAAGGAGGAGGAGGAGGAGGAACATTGGAGCAGAAAGCATTGTCTGGTGAAATAGTGGATGTTCTACCCAGGTGAAAAAGAGGAGAGCAGGATAGCTGGAGGAGGTGTTGGAGATGATGAAGACGAGGCATATGACTCCCAAGCACCGTGGCAGAATACAAGTGGTAAATGGACAGGGAGCCCCTCGGAGTCACTAGTGGCAGTTGTCCCGCAGCATGCTTATTTGCCTGGCTATGACAGCCGAATAGTCATCAACCGGCAGAGGGAATGACTTCTTGCTCTCCACCCTATTGGACCCTCGCTACCGGTCAAAATGGGAGCCTTTTTCCCAGCTATTGAGAGGGAGACAGAGCTCAAATTACATAGGGAAATCCACCCGAAATCAGTTGGCCGCTGCCCTATGTGCGGCATCGTCCTCCTCAGACAGGTCTGACCCGGGGTTCCCCTCATCCGCTCACAGTACTATACTTGCCGCGGCTTGCTGGGGAAGGGTGGGGGGGGTAGGAGTAAAACAGTACCCACTCCATCCGCAGTAAACCTAAGTCCTGTGATAATCCACAAATGGAGGCAGCTTCCTTCACCCGCCTAGTGAGGAGGGCAGTCACCAGCAGCAGCACATCAGGACATGGAGCATTCCATGAACCAACAGTATGTGGCATACTAGGAAAGCACTCTGCCAACCCCAGTTAGAAGATCCGCTGGACTACAGGGCAGCCAAACTGATGTGTGCCGCAACTTGCCGAGTTTTGCAGTGGAGAGCTGTCCTGCCCGGCCAGTAGTGGTGGCATCAGAGCGGGTGTTCAGCTGCGGCGGGGCCCATCGTTACCCCAGGAGAACCCTCTGTCCACGGGAAATGTTGAAACGACTGACCTTGTCAAGATAATCAGGCGTGGATCGGCCAGGATTTCCCAGCACCTATGCCTTAGGGCGTCAGTAAGGGTTCAAAACTACCTGCCTCAGAATCCACTATTCTGATGCCGCCACCCCACTGATGCCACACATCTGCTGATAGTTTCTCCATTTGCCTACCACGTCTTTACCCAGGGACTGGTATTGCCACCCACCTCAAACACTCTGTCATTGAGTGCCACTCTATGTGCTCATGCTGCTGCTGCTGTTTGCTGTTTGCCGTGACATCACACTGTGTCATTGTGCCACTCAGCTGCTGGTACTGTTTTGCACCTCCAGAATGTCATTGGCCACTCTCATGACATCATGCTTTGCTCCTGTCATCACCTCCACTCTCTGTCATTGTGCCACTGCTGAACCTCATTCAGGCTGCCACCCTAGGCCCGTGACCACCGCTCTCATTCATAGTGCCGCTCTGGTGGCCTAATACTATTTTGAGGCCACTGCAATGACCTTGTGCCACTCCTCTGACCTCATACTGCTGCCGTCGTGCCCTCCACACTGTGTCATTGTGCCACTGTCTGACCTCATAGCAGCAGCCCCGTGGCTGCTGCCGTGCCCTCCACATGTGGCCTACTCCTGTTTTTGCCACCTCTGAATTTGTCATTGTGCCCACTGACTGAACCTCATGCTGTGATTAGAGGCTGCTGCCGGGCCCTCCCCACACTGTGTCATGTGCCACTGTCTGACCTTAAGCTGCTGCTGTTGCTCCTGCCGTGCCCTCCACACACTGTGTCATTGAACCACTCTTTGCCTACTCCTTTTTTGCCAGCTCCAGAATTTGTCATTGTGCCACTGCTGACCCTCATCTGCTGCCAACCGTGACCTCCCACTGTGTCATTGTGCCACTCTGCGGCCTGGTACTGTTTTGCCATTCTTTTTTTTCTTCCAGAATGTCATTGTGCCACTGTCTGACCCCATGCTGCTGTGGCTGCCTCCATCACCTCCACACTCTGTCACTAATGTTCCATCCCACCTGACTCGTCATTTGTTTTTTCCAGCTTGCTGCCATGACTTTAATCAGGCAACGTTCCTGCTTCAGTTTTTTGGTCAGTTTTTGCCCCCATAAGTGCCCCAGGGGCAATTTTATATGAAGCGATGCTAAAAAGCGGCGGACATCATGTGCGTGTCTACTAAAACCACGGCGACGTCCATAGAGCAAACATTGTATGAAGACCAAACCAAGCTCCACTGCATATTTAAGCATGCACAAACGATCTACAGCCCCCAGCCGGCTCTGGCAGCCTGGAAATAGCTTGTTATTTAACGTGATTCGTGCCGAAGTAATTCGGCACCGAAACGAATTTTGTTCGGAAAATCGCGAAGAGACCGAACCCCGAATTTTTGAGTAAATTTCGTCCCCATTCATCTAGCTACAGCAGCAGAAGACCCACACCGGTGCACTCAACCCATCAGCTAAGACAGGAAACCTGAGTGCTTCCAATATGCCCAAGCCTCAACGAAATTGGACAGTAGAACCAATGGATAAAAATACGTTGCCTGGTCTGATGCGACCGATTTCCTGCTGCCGACATTCGGAGGTAGGGTCAGAATTGCGTCAACAAATGAAAGCATGGATCCATCCTGCCTTGTATCACGGTTCAAAGGCTGGTGGGTGGTGTCATGGTGTAGAATATTTTTCTGGCCTCCTTGGGCCCCGATTGTACCAATTGAGCTCGTATGCCAACACCTTGTGGAAACATGCCACGAAGAATTGAGCAGTTCTGAAAGCAAAAGGAGGTTCCAACCCGTTTAACTAGCATGTGTACCTAATAAAGTGGCCGGTGAGTGTAGAGTTCTAGGATTTGTGCTCATTGCAGGATGCCTATTGGATTTCTCTTTGGGCGACATAATATGAACCAATTTACTGGTTGATGTGGATTTGTAATTAATTGAATAAGTTTATGTTTGACGTCTTGAAGCTGCAGAGGTATTTATAATTTCTATATACAAGCAAAAGAGAAAGTGCTTCACGTTGTGTTTCATGTAGTGGAAAGCATCCAATTGTTTTACTCACTTCAGCAGAACTTATGATCACATTATCACCACTTTGTATTCACTGAATTTATTGCTTTGAACATGTTTCCACTATATCCTCAATTTGTAAATGGTGATGGGTTTTATCTTAAAGGGGTTTTGACAAGAAGTGGGTTCCTCACCTAACAGGCTGATACTCCCATCTTGAGGCTTGAAAAAGGGCGTTGTGTGTGTTTCATGTGTTAAAAAAACACAAAAACAAGTACCACTCGTCCTCTGTGATTATATTATTATTAATTTTAAAGCGCTACTGATTCAATGGTGCTGTAGCATTCAAGGGGGTTACATACATAACATATGTCAAATGAGTACAATGATGCATGATGAATGACTTACAATTGATACAACAGAGGGAGAGAGGACCCTGCCCGTGAGGGCTTATAATCTACAAGGATCACTCCACTTCCCATGCACATTCCTGATATTCAGTCTTTGTACTTGAGCAAACATGTTATTTGGCTAATACACAGGGGATAACTGCATTGTACACAAGTTTCTCCTTCTAATCTGCTCAGGAGAGAAGAATAAATCTGAGCAGCAGCATCTGTTTCATTTATACACAAACTGCTCAGGGGGGGAGAGGAGAGGCTGAGCCGGTAGAGTCTGCATGTTACTCAGATAATACATTACAACTAGTGGAAATGCTCTATACAAAAGACACAGGATATTTTCTCCCCAGCTCCCTTCAAAGCTTATTCCTGTACCCTGCCATCAGAATAGAAGTGCAAACAACTCAAGCCCGGCCCAGAAATCACCTGGTCGTGCTAATGTAAACTGTCCAGGAACTAAAGTGCATGTAAGAAGGCTTGTAGCTCTCAGAGGCTTCACTTTTTTTAATGACATATATTTAGAAAAGTGATTAAAGTGATGTTATGTTTATATACATGGTTTTATCAGTTTTTTTTAACTTCACTGAAGTCTTTTTGGCATTTATTTGGACTTTAGAGTTTATTTACACATCACAGTTGAGTTCCAATTTTGCAAATCTACAAAACTGAGACAGGAAGAGACAATGAAGAGATGACATTTAAATATTTACCCTGAGTAATTGAAGAATACTTAGTAAAAGAATATCAAAACAGCAGCAGCAGGATTCATGAGAGATCAACAGCTGGGAAATCAGCCATATCTTTTCCTACATTTCCTACAGTCCTGTCAGTGCTGATATAATTTGCCTTGAGAGATGAGATAGAAGCAGAACTATATGTCATTTATTATTATTTTGTTTCTTATGTAGAGACAATGTCTAAGTACTAATTGTACCTATATAACTTACAGCGTGAGGCCGGCAGACGGACCTGCATTACCTACAGAGAAAATCAGGAAAGCAGTATTTATGCATAGGCATAATGAGTAACCATAGGGCCCCTTAACATAACTTGGGATTTATTATTATTTTTTGTTTTAGAGAGCCATTAATTATGTGGCGTTATACAAGTCAAGGGGTTCAGGTTCATAATGTAAGACTAAAGTAAGATTAATACAATAGCACTAGGAAACACACTGATATGGAAGGAGAAATTACCTTGCCCGCTAGTGCTTGCAATCTGCAATGGAGAAGGGGGAGACAGAAGGTATAGAAATGTTTTATTCATGTTGATGATAGTCAGGGATTTTGTGCAAATTGTAGGCTCCTGAAGAGATGGGTTTTCCAGTTTGTTTTGAAGCTAGTCAAGGTGGTGGAGAGTCTGATGTGTTGGGACAGTGAATTCCAGAGTATGGGGGATGCACAGGAGAAATCTTGGAAACAGTTGTGTGAGGAGCTGATATGGAGAGAGCAGAGAAGAAGGTCCTGTGAGGAGCAGCGATTGTGTGAAGGGTGGTATCTGGAGATTAAGGCAAAGATGTATGGAGGGGACAGATAGTGGAGAGTCAAGGCAATTGGTAGCCAGTTAAGAGATTGGCAGAGGAGAGAGGCAGAGGAGGAACGAAGAGAGAGGTGGATCATCCGGTCAGCGGAGTTGAGGATGAATTTAAGGTGAGCAAGAGTGCTAGATGAAAGGCCACAGAAAAGAGTGTTGCAGTAATATAGGCAAGAGATGGAAAGGGATCCCCCTCCACCATTTTTATCCTCAGTAATGAACCTAAAATGTGCATGATTATTTTGGCATGTGGTTGTCACATGTGTTCTATAATAATAATGCACAAAGTAATGTATGAGAATAAATCGGAAAGTGCAAGGATTATCTACAGTATGTGATGTCACATTGCATGGATAATCTACTTAGTGATATTGTAAAGTGCAGGAAGATGGAGTGGGATGTAGCGGGTATGTGGATGTCAGGCTTACTGGTGTGGTAATGCTTGGAGGTATAGTGCTCCAGTGTGTACATATAGTGAAGACAAGCCAGCCCAAGGTACTCCTTGTGTAGATTGCTAACAATGCACGGATGCACAATCCAAGAGTAGGCGATGTACAGTCTAAATAGATATACGAATATCCAGCACGTTACAAAAAGTAATTTGGCCAAGAAATATGCAAAAATTTATTAAAGCGTATAAAATCCCAAGGACAAAAAATGAATGCACTCACCAGTCAAAAATAGCAACAATGCTCAGGTCACAGCATGAGATTGGAGAGCTAGCGCTGACTGCGTTCGGGCATAAAGAACAAAACAGTCCTTTACTCATAGCGACAACAAGAGAAAAATGATATGGTTTAATTTATACATATAGCTGACTGCAATGTAAAAAAGCATTTGGGCAAATAAACATCACCAAGGCTTAAAAAAGTCCTACCTTATTAAGGATCCATGTGCACCGCCGTCTTGGAAACATCTGGAAACCCCGAGACGCCCATGGCGGAAGTGCCTCCGGTGGCTTCGGACATCGCAGAACAAACTCCGCCATAGAAATGGGCAAATGCCCGAAGTACTACGTGTGCGCAGGAGAGTGATCGCCAATCCGCTGTGGAAGCACGTATCTCCAGGCAGGGAAATAAACCACAGAAACATCTTAGCTTGAGTCTTTGTGGCCTCTTTCTATATAGGTTTCATTCCCAGGGCAGTCCTTCACAAGGGCTGCTTGGTGCCTTGAAAATGCAGACACACCAGGGCTACTTGCTTGATTGATTCCCTGAAACCACTTAAGTGGTTCACTATCCTCCAACTCTCTCTTATCTTCTGTCCTTGACAGTTCCTCTTCTCCCACTGTGCTAAGTCTCTCTCTTCCTCCTTTACCTGTCTCTGTACCTTCTCTCTCTCCTTCTCCTCATCAGTCAGTACTTTTGTCCAGATAGATGCAGGTAGCCTGCTCTTGTTCCACAGTCGGCTTGTGGCCAAGTGACCCTTCACTGTTACCATGGGTGAACACAACTCGACTGACCCTGAGCACATGGCAGACCCTTCTTATAACTGTGTAACCTCCAGCTACTCCCCTAAATCTACACCTATTGGCTGTAGGCCCAGCGATTCTTTTCCATCTTAAAGCACCATTTGCCCTCAATAAAGTGGAAAGTCAGTTAACCCTTACTACTCCATACATAAAATTTACCAATATATTAAATATACTTAAGACTAGTGTTGAGCGATTACGTTGGCTATCGACATCAGGTGATAGTCGGCCACCATCGATAAGGTTTTTCCGATATCCGATATCATCATCTCCGATGACCATTAAAGTCTATGGGAGAGCAACAACACCTTCATTCTTACACCCAAACAGGGCTGGAGAAGCTGGAATTAACAGCCACAACAGTCAAATGGATACCTGCTACATCTTAGGCAACACACTTAGGCTATAAAAGTCACAGAAAAAAAGTCAAACACCAATCACTATCCCAGTCTTGTACCACATCATGAACCTTAAACCTGCAATCACCCACAAATTAAAAAGTGCCCAGAAGGATTAACTATTTAATACCATCATATTACTTGAACTGGACATTGAATATCCCTGTCCTGGAACGCAGCATGACCCTAAAAACCTGCATGACCCACAGATTAAAAGTGCCGGTGAAGAAAGTAGTCTTGAACCACCATTTTAGTTGAACTGGACATTGACAAACCCTGTCCTGGACCGCAGCATGACCCTTAAACCTGTCTGACCCACAGATTTTAAAAAGGTGCCCGGAAAAAGAGTCTTTCAACACCATTTATTGAACTGGACATTGACTAGAACTGTCCTGGACCGCAGTATGACCATAAAAAACCTGTCTACCCCCAGATTAAAATGCCGGAAAAAGGATCTTTCAACCACCATTTTTATGTTGAACTGGACATTGACTATACCTGTCCCTGGGACCGCATTATGACCATATAAAACCTGTCTGAACCCCGCGATTAAAAAGTGCCGAAAAAGGAGTCTTTCAACCCACCATTTTAGTTGAACTGGACATTGACTATGCCCTGTTCTGACGCAAAGCAAGACCCCAAACCCGCATGATCCATGCTGACCGATGCTGATCGACGACATTTTGTGGCCATGACTGGGAGGATGAGAGGTAAACTGCTGATGTCAGGTTTGCATTAATCACTGAAGACAGATTGCGACGCTGTTCGTAACTAGATTCCCAGGCCCTGACCCAGCCGATGACAGGCCTTACGGTCCTGCAACTGATGATCGCTGGCATTGCGTGTTGTCTGCCAGCACTGAAGTAGCACCTTCTCTCGTACCTCTATCTCCATTCCTATCCCCCCCCACCTCTTTGCTCGCTTACCCACCTGCATTTTCGCTCCATGTTCAGAAATATAAAAATTTGAGAAGGTATGGAATAGTTTTTAGGAAATTCTCTTATTAAAAGACGGCAAATCACAGCTATTCTCCAAATCCCTCTAAATCAAAAACAAAATTGCTGGATTCAATTTACCTGCAGGGTCTCTATCAACAATTCTGACTGGGCAAAAGTGCAAAAAACATCACGTATCTGTTTATGTTTTCGTATAATACACTGTATTTTTTTGCACCTTCAATTCCCCTGTGGTGACTATAAAATTGCTGTTTTTTAGATTTCCGTGCAAGCGCGTCAATGACAAGCTGTAGTGCGCCAAAGTCAAAAAACACGTAAGCTAAAATGTATTCTGAAAATAAAAGGTATGGTTTTGGCACCTATCAATACACCTGGTGTAACTAAACAATTGCTGGATACAAAATTAACTGCAAGCTTGCTCTATCAACAATAAAGGACTGGGCAAAAGTGCAAAAACCCTTATCTGTAATGTATTCTGGATAATACAATGAATTTTGGTACCTATCAATTCACCTGTGGGTGACTACAAATTGCTGTATTCAAATTATTACTGCAAAGTAGATCTATCAACAAAGCTGGGCCTGCGCCAAAGTGAAAAAACACGTATCTGAAATGTATTCCGGATCAATAAAGGTATTTTTGGCACTATCAATTCACCAGTGGGTGACTACAAAATTGCAGTATTCACATTTAAGTGCAAGGTGGCCCTTCAATGAAACAAAGCTGTAGTGCGCCAAAGTAAAAAACACGTATCTGAAATTTATTCGGATATTACAAGGTGTATTTTTGGCACCTATCAACCTGTCAGACTGCTGGTTCTAATTTAAGTACAAGTGGATATTATAAACTAAGGTTGGAATGGGCAAAAATGAAATGAACACCTATACTGAAATGTATACTGATAATAAAAGTGGAGTTTTATGCACCTAACAAAGAGACCTGCAGTTACAGAAAAGATGTGTATCCTAATATAAGTTTCAGGCTCCCAATATCGGAAATATTTTCAAAGCAAACTGTTAATAATAAGCTATTGCAATGGTCAACACTAAGTCTTGGTGAACTCTATCCAGTAATTCTTTAAAGAGCTTTTCTGTGTTCGCCAGCGGGACCCCCCTCCCTCCCCCTGACTTTACAGCGTAGATGCTCCTTTAAAATTCACTACCTAACATATAAAATTCTTCCAATCTCATAATCAACTAAATTGTAAGATCACAGCTTAATAGTAAGGATTACTGTGAAGAAATATATAATTCTCTGAGCCTGTTTGCCACAGTCAAGCGCACGTCCCTTCGCTCTGGAGAACGCTGAGAGACAATGAGGCTGAACAGAAAACGCTGTTCAATGTAAAACGAGGTCATGTGATTTTTTTCCACCAATCGCAAAACCATAACACCTCCAGTCATGACGCGCACACACATCACACCCTGCTCTATTCTGTAATCTGATTTGCCTTGCACGCCAAAATGACAGGAAGCCGCCGAAAAAGGTGGCGATCTTAATAGATGATGCACAGATTTTAGCCTTAATTATCGCATGATCTGGAAATTTCGATCACCATAAAAATCGTGCCGATTTCAACTTTGTCGATAATAATCGCTCAACACTACTTAAGACCTTTGTATGCAGATGGTGGTCTCTCCCCCCCTACAATATTATAGCGCTGGGATAATGCACATAGTAATGTTGCAATGCATGGATAATTTAATCAGTGATGTATTACAGGGATAATGCACACATTGATGTCTCGTTGTATGGATAATTTAGTCAGTGATATTATTTGTCATGGATAATGCACACAGTGATGTCAAAATTAATTTACTCAGTGATATTATAGTGCAGGGATAATACACAGTGATATCACAGAAGTGAGATAATAAATGCAGAGATAATCTACTCAATGATATGATAATGTAGGGATGCTGCACACAGTGATATCACAACACAGAGATTATATATGCAGTGATGTCAAAGTAATGCAAGTGAACTTTACTTCTGTGTAAAAGTGCCTACCTTAGTTTTTGGGCTGCATAACAGCTGCTGTGTTTGCTACTATGGTTATACCAGTTATACCAATTTATTAATGTCTTTCTCATTTACATGAATAGACAGGGAAGCAATTATATTTGTGGTTGCATCACATTAGGAAGAAATTAAAAATACTATAATTTGTATGTACTTCATTTAGTAGGAGAGGTAGGGAGAAAATACTGTCTTCATTCCAATCAGCATGTGACCATTGCAGTGGTATCAATGGTCACATTCCATTAACATTATCATTCATGTGTCGTTCACTTCCTGAGTGGTGATGTCAAGGGAACGGCACGTTTCTACTGAAGCCATTGATTGGCTGCAATGTTCACTTATTAAAAGGTCCTGGTCCAATTTTATTGGATGTTGGCTGTCCAAAAACCAAGCACCCAGAATGTCTGTCAACTAAGAGAACTGCTTAAAATTTATTTGTGCCAGATACCAAAGGGAAAGTTTCCCTTGAAGGCAAAGAGGCAGATATATATTGCCTGCCATTACCAGCAGACTAATAATGGCAGGAGTTTTGCTTGGTGTTTGCACAACTTGTACAGTTGAGAATAACAATCACCTGCTTTTTTAGTTTTTTTTACAATGGGTTTTCACCTCTCATTTGTTTTTTGGGTTTGGGTCTTATTTTCCCGTTCTCTGTAATAATATCTTCTAACATATAGTGCCAAGCAAAAGGGTAACAATGTTTTGAACTTTTGACTTTCAGGTTCTCACCATCCACTAAGAGCTGTGAACGTGAAGCTACCATTATTTTGTGGACAATCGTCTTGGCGATCTCATACATCAATTTAACATATGCTTAGTTATGCAGATTCCTGTCATGTAACTGCATTGTTATTTTTTTTGCCCCCTAAAAATTAGTTTTTATTATTTTGTTATTTTTGTAAATCCATTTTGGCTTTCATATTGCCTAAATCCTTTGGGCTCTGGTCAGATTAAGCATGTCTTGACAAAATCTGTTTGGGTTTCTTCTACACTTTCCCCAAATGTTGGGCAGATGGTCAAATCATTGGTTTTGTTACGCTTTTTCTTAACTTTCTGAAAAGATAAAATTGGGTTGAGATTGGGGACTGTGGGGGGCCAATCCAGCAACTCTACTTCATTGTCATTGAATCATTTATTCACCAATCTTAACACATGCTTCGGTTTATTGTCCTGCTGGAACACTATGCTGTCCTTTTAATGCCCATAGAACTTGAGTGTATGAAGTAACTCATCTTGTAGGATACTCATATATAGCTCAACATTGAGAAAATACGCCCGGGCCCAAATTTTCCAACTCTTTGGATGTGAAAACCTATTTTGCAGGTTTCTTACCAAAACTTGAAAAATTTCCTTCAATTTCTAAATCCTTTACCCAGTGTTTTTCAACCCCAGTCCTCAAGACCCACCAACATCAGGTTTTCAGGTTCCCACAAAATCATGACAATAATTTATCCCTGTGCAGAATGCATGCAATCTTATTCCCTGTGCAGAATGAAATGAAAAATTTTTTTATTACCTGTGCTATACTGGGAAATCTGAAACTTGACTGTTGGGGGGGTTTTGAGGACTGGAGTTGAGAAACATTGTTTTTGCCCCTTTTTTTTCCTTGAATTTCCGACCCATTTGAACTCACAAACCCGTCTTTGACTTTTTTTTATCACTTAAAATTTAACATTTTTTAAAACGTTATTTTCCATTTTTCAAACTTTTTTGTAACCGAGCCAAAAACTTCCATAAACGATTGAATTTTGAGGCTTTTCACCTTTTTCGAGCTCCTTTCCAACCTGTGAAACGCCCCGGCACAGTACTTGCATGGAATCTTTGATCCCCTTTTTTTACAAAGAATCCGAGCCCCCTCCATTGCCTATTTATTGTGTCAAAACGATAGCCCCTTGTGATAGTAATTTATGACTCCAATATTTTGCCTACACGTCTATCTCTCGGCTTTGGTATGAATGGACAGACTTCATTTCATATTCACCCAGCTGCTTCATGGCTGCTCCTCGATTCCAACCAGTGACCTGTTGCTTGGGAATCAGCCTAATAACACACTGAGCTTTTAACAATTGAAAAGATTGTGTTTGTAGTAAAATTGAAAAAAAAGATTTTCCCCCAAAACAGTACAATTCGTTGCGGGCAAAAAATCTGCAAAACTAAGCATATGCTAAATAGGCAAACCAAGTTTATGTATGAGATAGTCCAAAATGATTTTATACAAAAGAGGTAGTTCAATTCAAAGCTGTAGGGATGGTGGAAATTTTTGGGCCCTTAAAAAACCCAAAAGTCCCAAAAACCCTTGTTCCCTTTTGCTTGGCAATGTATCATATTGTTGTATATACCATTTGCAGTATCCTTTAAGTGAGGGATGGGGTTTTAAAAGTGGATTGTTATTCTCATAATAACCTTTGTACAAACCTCTCATACTATCCTGAAACACTATAGTGAAGAGGGGGTCTGCTTGTGTAGGAGAGGGTGGTGTTCCTCTAGTGTTCACCTACAACACAAGACAGAGAGACTTTGTCACAGAGTGGTAGGTGTCCTTGGGTTTTAAAACTAAAAAGGACAGGAGGGTGGAGTTTTCGACAAAACAGTTCTTTAAGCCCCTTAAATTTTTATACCCAAAAGTAGGCTTTCAGAAATTACTTAAAATCCAATTTTACCTGTGCAGTGGTGGTTTTAAAACCCTTTCCCGAAATTTAAATATTTTTAAATTTTTCCGTTCTTGCTTGCCAAATTTTCTTTAAAAGATTCACACAGGTTATGCCCCTTTTTGGAACAGCACAAACTAGTGACGAATGTGTTTCCAGCGCTGTGTCCCTTATTCTGTAAGAGCGCACTTTTTGAGTATTTTAAAGCTAAATCTTTTTATAGTGGTTTTAAAAGGCCCCCCCTCCCCAACCAAAAAAAAGGGGGGGGCCCTTTTTGCCCCCGCCAAAAATTTTCAAACCCAAAAAAAGTTTTAAAAAAAAAAGGGGGAACCTGTCACATAGTTTTGCCCCCCCGGGGGCCTGAAAAGGCCCCCGGGGGGAACAAAAAAGGGAGTGTCGACCTGCTGTTTTCCCCTGTGTGTCCCTTATTTGTAAGATCTGTTGTTTTCGGTATTAATGCCAAAATCTGCATTTTCAGCCAGAAGAGTCATTCAAAAGTCCTTTAGAGTGTCAGTTTTTTTTTAAAACCCCCGCCCACCCGGGCTACCCGCCCCCTCAATGATAAACCTATTCTTTGAATAGGGAGAAAAAAAGTGAATAACTGTCGTGGGCAGAGCTAGCATTGGTGGGTGGAGCTAACACTACTCATGAATAAGATTTGGGGGTAAATGCTCTAAAACTGCTGCATCGTTCAGAATAAGGGGCACATAGGGGCGTAGCTACAGGGGGTGCAGCGGTAGTAGTCGCTACCGGGCCCAGCAGCCTAACGGGGCCCAAAAGCCCTCCTGCCACATAAGAAGACACTAGTTTTTTAATGGCGCATGGTAACTGGGGGGCCCATTTCACTTGTTGCACCAGGGCCCAAGAGTTTGAAGTTACGCCTCTGGGGGCACAGTGCTGGGAACAGTAGGTCTGACACTAGCTTGTGCTGCCCTCAGCAAGGGGGGGGGCACAACCTATGTGACAGGTTCCCTTTAAGACTAGTGTGTTGAGCACGTTGGAAGCCGCAAAACATTAACTGACTATGAGGCTTTGTCTTCACTTACTTTATCCTCATGTACTTTCATTATACACAACTCCATTCCAGGTGCTTGCAGGTCCTCTTCCACCTCACATTTCTCTGGCCTGCTTGTCCTTCCTTAAGTTTGGGCCAAAGAAGAATAGAAGCTGTCTCTGGACCCTAGCCGGCATAAGTCCAGGGCTGCACCACTTGGTTGAGCAACTGAAATGAACCATTCAAAATCCAACTACAGGATCTTTTATGCCCCTTGGCCAAACCCTAGCTGCCTAGGTAACCACCATTGCTTCAGACTGCTTGGTACTCAGGTATACAGAATCAGCATCATAAGCATTTTTATACACAATAACTGACACAATAGTTATACAGGCAGTCGCCTGGTTACTAATGGGATAGGGACTGTAGATTTGTTCTTAAGTTGAACTTGTATGTAAGTTGGAACAGGTATATTTATTAAATGTAACTCCAGCAAAAATGTTTTCTTTGGTTTTTCTTTAGTTTTGGATAGTGCAGGGAAGGGTTCTTAGATTTATTTTGCTGCTTGTGCCCCTGTTTAGAAGATTTCACCTAACTTTCTGTCTCTCATTAGCTGCAATGGCATGCTGGCACTTGTAGTTCCACAACTACTTGTTGCTATGGAACATGGAAATACAAGTTCCAGCATTCCACAGAAGCACAAGTTAAACACATGGCCTTATCAGCACCCATACAATTAGTACTTATGTGGCATGCTGGCTCTTGTAGTTCCACAACTACAAATGCCAGTATACCACATATGTACTAATTGTATTGGTGCTGATACAGTACAGTACTGTACTGTATGCTGTAGTTTTCGTGTATTTAATGCTCAAATCTGCAGTTTTCAGCCAGAAGAGTCATTCGAAGAGTCCTTCAGAGAGTCAGTTTTTTTCAAACCCGGCCAATTGAAGGATAGCCCCGCCCACCTCAACTGACAAACCTATTACTTTGAAGAGGTAGAAACATGTGAATAACTGTCAGTGGGCAGAGTTAGCCTTTGGTGGGTGGGGCTTTCACCTGCTTATGAATAAGATTTAAGGGGTAAATGCTCTAAAACTACAGCATCTTACAGAATAAGGGACACAGCGGTGGAAACAGCAGGTCTGTCACTAGCTTGTACTGTCCTCAGCAAGGGGGGCACAACCTATGTGACAGGTTCCCTTTAAGGATAACCAAGTCAATGTTTTGGAGTGGCCATCACAAAGCCCTGATCTCAATCCTATTGAAAATGTATGAGCAAAGCTGAAAAGGCAGGTGCCAACAAGGCGACCTACAAACATGGAACAGTTACACCAGTTCTGTCAGGAGGAATGGGCCAAAATTCCTACTAACTATTGTGATAAGCTTGTGTAATAACAATATGAAAAGGTAATAGACGGCACTCACCAATCTTCTGAACAGCGTTTCTTTATTATCAATAGTAGCTTAAAACCGGACGGGGACAAGAAGGTTACAGATCACCTACGATCGTTTCGCGCCCACTTGCGCTTCCTCAAGGTGTGTCCGGAAATGACGTAATAGCGTCTTAGATCCCGTCCGTGCCTGTCATGATCATACTAACAGGCAACAATGTAATTATCAACATAACAACACATCTTTTCAACAAAATAACATAATAAAAATAATACATACATAAAAACAATTATAAAAATGGAGACAAATCATTTCTATCATATAACCTCATCAAACCCAAGGTATCGGTACGCAGGATCCATCTGGCCTCAACCTGCAAAAGTTATGTGTCTCAGTCTATTCCTTCACTGCATGGAAAAACCCTCTTTATGCCTGCAAATGAGATACCAGACGTATCACCACCATGTATTTCATGCATATGCGATATTAACCTTGGGGCACTCTTCTTTGATTTTATAGAGTATAGATGTTCTCGTATTCTAATAAACAAAGGACGAATCGTCTTCTCAATATAAAAATGTCCACAATTACACCATAGTACATATACCACAAAATTAGTGCGGCATCTAATCATCTCATTTACTGTATGTGTCACTGCACCTATACGTAAAGTTCTACCTGTAAACATTTTACTACAAAAAGAACAGGATCCACATCTATGATTTCCCTTTGGAGAACAATTTTCCAACCAATTATTCCTATCACTTTTCAATCTACCATGAACCAACTCATCCCGAAAAAAGGGACACATTTTCATTGTATCCAATGATGAAATATTAAGTAAATTGTTACGTAATACACAGCAAAGAAGCAATCAGATACTTTTTAAAGCAAAATAGTTTATTGACGCAAATCTATTTCCCAAATAAGAAAGAGGGACATTTATAGAGCTAAGAAGGACAGAGGGACAAAGGTTAAAAATAGGGACTTTTCCTCCAAAATAACAACATTTGGGAGGTATGGGTGTTCCCATTAGTGGTTTTTAGTGCTGCAAGTTGGTTCATAGTTAAGTACGAGCCAACCGTCTCAGAAAAGTAAGAGGGTGACTTTTGTGACTCTCATCCCCAATCATTTCTATGGGAGTTTCCAATTTTCTGAGATGTTTGGCTTATACCTGGCTATGAAGTGCGCTAGTGGGAACCCAATTTTAATTAGCTGGTAATATGTAATTTTATGTTGCTAGGTCTTAATAGGTTTCTTTACCCTGAAACAGCTTCTGAGAAATCAACAAAACTAGTTGGCACCGAAGTTGTGCCAGAAATGGATCTTCTGTAAATGATTGCACATAATTATATTGTTCCTATTTTATTTCACAGAAACTGCTAAGTGTCAGGTCTGATATGACTAATTTCCGCATTGTGTTGTGTTTTTCATATGAGAAACCCTGTAGACACCTTAATGATCATTTAGCAACTATCACAGAAAATACTGTAATAGCAGAAGAAAGACTTATCAGCTGGTAATCAAAGGCCTCACCCGAAACCAATCAAAAGCCAAATAACCGTATATTTTTGTGCGTAGTGCATGTTAACTTGTATTAACCCCTTCCCGAAACAAGACATACCCATACTTAGTAATCCCGCTATATAGACGACTGGTACTTATTGTTGCTAATGGCTCTGGCTCCATTCCCCACTGATTAATCCTTTAGATACCGCAGTGATCGCAGTTGTGGCATCTAAATGAATGAGAAAGTGTGCTACACATCATTCCTCACTACAGTTGGCATCGCTGTGTAGAGATTGCATCTGAAAGCTTTGTCTCCCATTTTATCAC
>JAODAL010034815.1:0-43744 GCA_025379985.1 Phyllomedusa bahiana | reverse complement strand
CCACCTCACCACTGTCCCAGCATCGATCACTGACCGCCATGTCTGCCCCAGCACTGACCACTGACCGCCATGTCTGCCCCAGCACTGATCACTGACCGCCATGTCTGCCCCAGCACTGATCACTGACCGCCATGTCTGCCCCAGCACTGATCACTGACCGCCATGTCTGCCCCAGCACTGACCACTGACCGCCATGTCTGCCCCAGCATCGATCACTGACCGCCATGTCTGCCCCAGCACTCATCACTGACCGCTATGTCTGCCCCAGCATCGATCACTGACCGCCATGTCTGCTCCAGCAGTGATCACTGACCGCCATGTCTGCTCCAGCATCAATCACTTACTGCCGTGTCTGCCCCAACACTGATCACCGACCGCTATTTCTGCACACGCACTGATCGCTGACTGCTATTTCTGCACCTGCACTGATCACTGACTGCCATTTCTGCCCCATAATGATCACTGACCGCCATGTCTGCCCCAGCACTGTTCACTGACCGCCATGTCTGCCCCAGCATCGATCACTGACCGCCATGTCTGCCCCAGCATTGATCACTGACCGCCATGTTTGCACCAGCATCAATCACTTAATGCCGTGTCTGCCCCAACACTGATCACTGACCGCTATTTCTGCACCTGCACTGATCACTGACTGCCATGTCTGCCCCATATTGATCACTGACCGCCATGTCTGCCCCAGCATTGATCACTGACCGCCATGTCTGCCCCAGCATCGATCACTGACCGCCGTGTCGGCCCCAGCACTGATCACTGACTGCCATGTCTACCCCAGCATTGATAACTGACTGCAATGTCTGCCCAGCACTGATCACTGACCGCCATGTCTGCCCCAGCACTGATCACTGACCGCCATGTCTGCCCCAGCATCGATCATTGACCACCATGTCTGCACCAGCATCGATCACTGACCACCATGTCTGCCCCAGCACTGATCACTGACCACCATGTCTGCACTAGAACTGATCACTGACCACCATGTCTGCACCAGCACTGATCACTGACCGCCATGTCTGCACAAGAACTGATCACTGACCGCCATGTCTGCACTAGAACTGATCACTGATCGCCATGTCTGTCCCATCATCGATCACTGACCACAATGTCTGCCCCAACAAAGATCATTGACCACCATGTCTACACCAGCATCGATCACTGGCCGCCATGTCTGCCCCAGCACTGATCACTGACCACCATGTCTGCACCGGCATCGATCACTGACCACCATGTCTGCCCCAGCACTGATCACTGACCGCCATGTCTGCCCCAGCATCGATCACTGACCGCCATGTCTGCCCCAGCACTGATCACTGACCACCATGTCTGCCCCATCATAGATCACTGGCCACCATGTCTGCACCAGCATCGATCACTGACCACCATGTCTGCCCCAGCACTGATCACTGACCGCCATGTCTGCCCCAGCACTGATCACTGACCACCATGTCTGCCCCAGCATCGATCACTGACCACCATGTCTGCCCCAGCACTGATCACTGACCGCCATGTCTGCACCAGCACTGATCACTGACCACCATGTCTGCCCCAGCACTGATCACTGACCACCATGTCTGCACCAGAATCGATCACTGACCACTTACTAGAAGCAGCAGCATGGAGGACATTATAGAGCAGTACTGAGCAGTGCAGCTGTGACTCCAGCTCTGGGTGGAGATATAACACTTACGAGAAGCAGCAGCATGGAGGACATTACAGAGCAGTACTGAGCAGTGTAGCTGTGATTCCAGCACCAGAGGAGATATAGCACTTACTAGAAGCAGCAGCATGGAGGACATTACAGAGCAGTACTGAGCAGTGTAGCTGTGACTCCAGCACCAGAGGAGATATAGCACTTACTAGAAGCAGCAGCACGGAGGACATTACAGAGCAGTACTGAGCAGTGTAGCTGTGACTCCAGCACTGAGGGAGATTTAACACTTAGAAGAAGTAGGAGCATAGAAGATATTATAGAGCAGTACTGTGCAATTTAGCTGTGAATCCAACATGGCAGATAAGGTTTTCAACAACATTTCTTTGTCTATCCTTACTGCTATCTCACACTGCAGCTTTTCCCTTCCTTCTCCATAGACATTTATGTGCAATAATAAATAGAGATGAGCGATCACTATAAAACTCAAGATCAAGTCGATTGTCGATTTGAAAGAAAATCATGTCGCTCAATCACCTATTCCCATTATAGTCAATGGGAGAAACTGATCACGTAAATTTGTATACCTATACAGGTGAGGAGAAGCTGGAATTACCATCCACAACCTAAAACTGGATACATGGTACAACTTAGTGAAGACAATTTGGCTCTAAGAGTCACAGAAAAAGATTCACAGGCTAAAATAATTAATTCCTTCTAATGGCTAACTGAAAACATGAGGATGGAGTAGCTGTAGGAGGTGCAGCGCTGTCAGCTGCTACGGGGCCCCTTTGACACATAAGAAGACACCGGTATTGGAAATGGCACATGGTAACTGGCAGGAGCCCCCTATCACTTTTTGCACCATTGCCCAAGAACATATCATATATATGGTGGCAGCAAGAACATTCCAACGTGGAACATGGAGGTTTAGCTGGCAGGGCCTTATTTATAAGGGGTGCGGTGAGAGCCAGGGTTGCCATCGGTCATCTATTTAACATTTCAGGGTCCCATGCAGCTAAATAAAATGGGATCCCCACCTATTACTAGTTCCTATTTTTTAATATATCACTGGGCCCTTTTTTGATTAGGGCCCCTGACAGTAGTACTGCCCTATTGGCAGCCCTGGCTTCCCTTTTACAGTAGCCTGATCCCAAAACCAGCAAAATGACCTTTTGGACACTCAGAATAAAATTTGCACAAAGAAATGAGTATTTGGAATAAGATTTTTTTTAATACGGCCTTTACTATTTGTCTCTTTTACAGTGGTCTGACCCCAACACCAGCAAAAATTACCTTTTGGACACTCCATAAAATTTTTAAGAAGAAATTAGTATTTGAAACAAGATTTTTGGGAATAGGACATGGACTATCACTGTCTTTTAAAGCAGCATGACCCAAAAACCAGCACAAATGACCTTTTGGACACGCAATAAAATTTTTAAGAAGAAATTAGTATTTGAATCAAAAAATTTTTGAATTGGACATTGGCTATCGCTGTCTTTTACAGCAACATGACCCAAAAACCAGCAAAAACAGTGTTCTGAAATGCCTATATTTTGCAACTGGCAAATAAGAGTAGAAATTTAATTTTTCTATGGAATATCTGTGAATTGTGGTCTTATGAAAGAACCCTGACACAAAATCAACAGTGTTCTTGAATCCTTATACTTTGCAACTGGCAACTAGGATTAGAAACAGAATTTTTTCTACGGAATATCTGTTAAATGGGGTCTTATGGAAGAACCCTGACACCAAATCAGTGTTCTTGAATCCCTATAATTGGCAACTAGGATTAGAAATATAATTTTTTCTATGGAATATCTATGAAATGGGGTCTTATGGAAGAACGGGGTCGTGTACACCGGCTGTCCCCCCAAAACTGCACGGAATAAAGTTTTCTGCAAGAAACCAGTATATCACAGCTATTTCTTTTTACAGCAGATTTCCTAACAGTGTCTTGTACACTGGCTGTCCCCACAAAACTGCAGCAAGGACATTTTGGGCAACGAATGAAATTTTCTGCAAGAAACCAGTATATGACAGCAAGTTCACAGTCTCTAATCATAATGGCATTCACCAGAAAATACAGTGACATACATAAAACAGGGTCATGTGTTTTTAGCAGCCAATAAGATCCCTACACCCCCATTGGTGACGTTCTTGACACCCCTCTGTGCTCTGCACTGATTGGCTGGCCACGAAAAGTACAGGAAGCAGCGAAAATAGCTCGGTCTTAATTCTCTATCTCAATTTTTGATCCAATTTTGAGGAAAAAAACTCGGATCGAATCGAGAAAAACATAAAAATCGACTAGATTTGAACTTTTCTCAATTAAATCGCTCAACACTAATAATAACTGATCACTCTACAGCTTCCTCCTCCTTTCTCCATAGACATTATGTGCAATAGTAACCTGATCACTCAGCTGACAATTGGCCTTGTTTCTAATGATAGACTTTTACAGTTTTTCTGAGTGAACGGTAAGTTTAGGAGGAGGGAGGTTTATTAGTGTAGAAAGAGACATCTTTTTCTGATGAGATACATCACAAAGTTTCTTACATAGGCTTGTACTGCTGATGAAAACTGATTCACCCAATACAATTATGAAATTATGCATCAGGTGCTTTTCAGATAATTACTATAAGAACCTCAAGAGCAGGACTTCTCCAGTTACCTAAAATTGTCAAATGTTCTAGAACAATCTTAGCATTGGAAGCTCAGCAATTAGCAACCCTGTGGCTGGAGACCAAGTTATTGACACAAGGGGTTGATATAGGGACTCAATCCTAGAACAAGGCGGCTTCCTGTGGGAGGAGGGGTATTTATTTTTCATATTTTTATTAAAGAAATTAGCATGACTACCGAGTCATAGCTTCCCTCCGGAGGAGGCTGCAGGATATTAGATGATTCTGTTTATCCCTACGAGGAAGAGACTCCAGACTACAAACATCAGTGATTTCACATTCGAACAAGAACATTTCTCAGTCAGAAAACAACTGTGTTAAAAAAAACCTTATAAATGAAATTGACCATGGACCTTACAGAGCTCGTCGGTTGGACGTCTGAGAGGTTCATACCATCTACTGGAGCATAAATTGTTGATGTCCTGGTGGACTTTTTGGCAGCTTCCTGGCATTGGTACTTTGTTCTTGCTCTATCTATTAGGCCAGAAACCCACCACAAGTGTAGATCAGTGGTCTAGGACCTTTTCACACTGCATCTCCCAGTGTTTGTCAAACATTTATGTCACGGTGATTCTCCAGTGTATGTGTCCAGTGGATACCAGTCACTAACCACTCCATGGTATCTTACATACATAAACTCCTCTAGTAAAAAAGGACACTCATTTGGTGTCCAGCAGTTAATACAGGCTCTGCGAGTACATTTACTGCAAATGCCGACACCTTTTCTGGGGCAGATGACAAATTGACGTTACTAACCTGGTGCATCTGACAAGGTTAGTAATGTTAGAGGCTCTAGATGTATCTCAAAGGGGATAATGTTCCTCATTAGGAAGAAGAAACACCAGTCCAACCTGTAATCCTTCTATGCTGATTCAAAGCCACTTGACCTCATGTTCAAGGACACAATCCTCTCTTGACTCATCTGGATGAATCCATTGATTGCCCCAAGTATATATGGATTCAGGGGGAAGCTCTGCTTAGACGCCGCTGTACACCATCCTCTACAGATAACACTATCGGGAGAACGTCTTCTGTAGCCGGTTTGCTTTGGCACATACCTGTCTGTCACGCGGCCACTTCACAGGGGACTCCTGAGATCTCCAAAGAGTGGGATTGTGTGCGGATATCAGTGTCAGCCAAGTGGATGGTGGCTGTCAGAGCTTGATCAAATCACACAAACCAGGTGGCAGCGACTTCCTTAGGATACTCCTCTCCTTCCTCCTGGCAATTTCTTGATCCGGCTCAGGTGACGGCATCATGAGACTGTGCGGTATTTACTGTGCCATCCGTTTGATCCTTGGGGCTTTAGGTTATATGACACGTGCGGCTTCTGTAAAACATGTGTTCTCATTGGTAGTAGATTATATCAGGGTTATAAAATAGATGTAAGGATGGAGCAAACTTTTACTTGAGATTTGAAGGGGTGTTCCCACCATTAGCTTTAAAGGCAAATCAACAGGATATGCTGTTTAAGTCCCTGGGCCCCACACATATCAAGAGCAGCCCCCAGAAAGTTTCAGCTCAGAATAAAAAGTCGGTTGTACTTGTGATTGACTCTCTATTCTATTCTTTTTTTATTTGTGTTGAGTTCGAATATGGCCGAAAAACAGAACGGAGAACACAGCGCTCCCCTGTACTGGGAACTCCCATAGAGGAAAATGGAGAGAACACAGCGCTCCCCTGTACTGGGAACTCCCATAGAGGAAAATGGAGAGAACACAGCGCTCCCCTGTACTGGGAACTCCCATAGAACAGAATGGAGAACACAGCGCTCCCCTGTACTGGGAACTTCCATGGGAGCAGAATGGAGAACACAGTGCTCCCCTGTACTGGAAACTCCAATAGAGGAGAATGGAGAACACAGCGCTCCCCTGTACTGGGAACACCCATAGAGGCGAAAGGAGACCCCAGCGCTCCCCTGTACCGGAAACTCCCCTAGAGGAGAATGGAGATCATAGTGCTCCCCTGTACTGTGAACTCCCATAGAACCGAATGGAGAACACAGCGCTCCCCTGTACTGGGAACTCCCATAGAACAGAATGGAGAACAGAGTGCTTCCCTGTACCGCGAACTTCCATAGAACAGAATGGAGAACACAGCACTCCCTTGTACTGGGAACTCCCATAAAACAGAACTCAGAACACAGCGCTACACTGTACCGGGAACTCCTATAGAACAGAATGGAGAACACAGCGCTCCCCTGTACTGGGAACTCCCATAGAGCAGAATGGAGATCATAGTGCTCCCCTGTACTGTGAACTCCCATAGAACCGAATGGAGAACACAGCGCTCCCCTGTACTGGGAACTCCCATAGAACCGAATGGAGAACAGGACGCTTCCCTGTACCGCGAACTTCCATAGAACAGAATGGAGAACACAGCGCTCCCTTGTACTGGGAACTCCCATAAAACAGAACTCAGAACACAGCGCTACACTGTACCGGGAACTCCTATAGAACAGAATGGAGAACACAGCACTCCCTTGTACTGGGAACTCCCATAGAACACAATGGAGAAGATCTTTTATTGTTCTTCAAATGACGGATCATTAAAATACTCAAATTCATGATTCTACATTTTCTCATACATTCTTACCCTTTTTAAATTCCCTTCCCATATTCTATACTGGCCACCACTGATGATTTCCCCTTTATTTATAATATATTGGTCCCTCAGTCTTTAGTCTTTAGTTCACAGTTTTTCCAGAATCTATGTCCCAACATAGTTAATTCTGGACAGGGATCAGTCTCCTTCCTTCTCCTGCCCCCCAATTACGCCTCCTTACAACTTATCTATCCTACCCTCAAATGACTTATCCTATCTTGAAGGCTCTGGTTCAGTGTCTTTAGCTTTTCTCCATCTTATCTATTTAAAAAGAAAACAAAAAGCTTTGTGCACATAAATACAGCCCACCACCAGGGAGATGAAGTCTACAAGATCAGGTTACCCCAGAAGACAACTCCCTCCAAAGATTGGCTGCTCTAGGATTCCCCAACCTCCCAAACTCCACGAAGTGCACCTTCACCAGGTCGTCCATGATGTGCCTGGAAGGATTTTCTGATGCGTCAATACAAGACATTGTGAGCACCAAGTGTGATACCTAACAACTGCACTAACTATAAATAAAGTGAACAGTTCCCTGTTGCCCGGATTTTTGAATGCCCCATAGACCCACTCAGCATAGGAGAGGTTTACCAACCCCTATCATCGGGATGCCTGAACTTCACATTACCACTTACATATAGCTTTCCATGGAAGCAATGCCAGGCCACATCCCAAAACCTTTAAAGGGACCCTGTCTGAATTCAGAAAACATAACCCGGCCCTCAGATCCCGACCTGGGCAATCCTTGAGGACCAGTGGTCTCTGGAAATGGGTCAACAATACCCTCTCATCCAGGAGCTTCTTGGTGAGAGTTCGTATCTCCACCATCTCCAGACCCCATTGGTGGATGATCTTCAGCGTCGGAGAAACATAAGCTGGGAAATACTTGCATGACGTGCGGAAATTCTTCACTTGATCCCCCAACTCCCATTCCTGGAAGTAAGGCTAAAACCATTCCCAACAAGAGACCACCCACAGAGAAGGGCTTGAATTCCACATGTAAGCCAGGTTGATCTTAAAAAAAGTATTGGATACAAATACCACGGAGTTAACCATAACTAACCCCCCTAGTCTCCAGGTGTGGTATGTCACCTCTCTCTTGATTAGGTTAATTCTGTTACCCCATAATATCTGGAAGAGCAGACTGTAAACCCGCAGCCAGAGAGATTCCAGCAGAAGGCACACACTGCTCAAACAGATGAATAATGGGAGCATGAAGGACTTCATCAAGCTAATTCTCTCTCTAAGGGTTAACGACCAACCCTTCCATTGGTCCACCTTCTGAGTGGCATTGTTTAGCTTGTCCTCCCAATCAATACCTAAAATCTTTACTGTTTCCTGGGGCGCAGGGAGGGTGTTTGAATTATCAACAGTAGGATCCCCTTCCCCCAAATACTTTGACACTTATCCATGTTAATTCTGGACCCAGAGGCTTCCGAATAGCTCTCTACCTGTGACATCACCCATTCCACCTCCTCTTCCAAGGAGAAAAAGACAATGACATCATTGGCATAGGCTATTACCCTTAGGGCAGGTGCTAATGTCTGCAAGGCCACTTTCACCCCCACCAACAGTCCACAACTGAGAATGCATAAAGTAAAGGGCTTTGGACCAGAGGTACTCATTAACCCGATCAACAGCTTTTGCCTGATCCAGAGACAGTGTGAACCCCAGGCAGTGACCCACTCTGCCCCGCTCCACAGCTTCCCTAAAACAAGGGCTACAGTCCTTAATTGCGCTACAGGCCAGAATGTAGCAGGGTTGAGCCTTAAAAGTCTCATACAATTCCGACATTCCGTCTGGTCCACTGGTCTTTTGAGGGGTAAGCACTCAGTCTCCCCCTTAACTTCCTCTTCGCTGATCTCTCCTGTCAGACCATTAAAGGAGAGGTTTACTCCTGGTATGGAAATGTTTTCAGCCAGGAAAGCCACACATTTGTGCCAATCCAAATCCTTTTTACCCAAGACAAGTAAGTAGAAGACCTAACGATCTCCAGGATCTCTGATCTGGACCATTTTAGAGATCCTGTAATGTCTTTTAGGCCCAGCACTATCTTACAACCTACTGACAACCTACAGTTTTTGTAGGGGTCGGGTGAGCGATACTTCCCGAAATCCCTTTGCGTATCTATCATGCTGGCACCTTAATCAAGGATTTCAGCCTGGAGATCTCCACACGGTTCTGTCCACTCGAGGCTCATGGCGACATGTATTAACGGGGCTGCACCTGTTTTCTGGTGTACTTTGAGCTAAAAAGAATGTATGAACTGGCGTACTCTAAACTTTGTAATGCGCCAAAGACACATTTTAATGCGCCAAAGATTTGGGGCATTCTGGGGGTGTGTCCCACCACATTTGTAGATGTAAACACATTTATGAATCTTTGACACCAAACCTAGGTGCATTACAGTTAGAACTGCCAGACCAGGTTAAAGGTGGTGCCTGAGCCTGAGTTGTCATTGTGGCACTACATTTCACCTGTATGTATGACCTGCAGAAGAGCAGGTGCATACATTCAGGCACATTCTACACTGCCTTAAAGATATTTAAAACTGGCCTGTCAGCGTCAGGATTCATACGTGTCATCCTAAATGTTCGAGTTTCCTCCTTAGACTCCTTAGACTGATACAGGTGGTACCTGTTCAGACTCTGAAAGCTCGTGGTCTGAGAGAAGAATCTTCACTGCCCTTTTTTTAATATATCCCATCACTCTTACTTACTTCTGTATAGGCCCAGTAGAGATACCTGACTCTGCGGGAAGTCCTCAAAGGATTGTCTAATTTCGATCTCTTCCAGTAGTGACAAAGTCAGCTTCCAATTGCCTCTTCCCATACGAGGTATATCTGAAATATTCAAAGAAAACAAAATCAAACAGTGGTCAGAGAAATCTAACTCTAACACCAACAAAGACATCAAGATAGATTCCTCTTTTGAATAAAACCTGTCTAACCTAGACCTAATCTGACTACCTTTATGAAAAGTGCACCCCTTATGGCCTGGGATGTGCCTGATTTGGACATCCACCGGGCAAGCCTCACTAACTATTCTGTTCAATGCAATGCCTTCGTAGCCTAATCTATCGGAGGACCTCTAGATGGTATGGAAGTCCCCTCCAAAGATGACTTGGTGGCTTGTAGTGTTGAGCGTTTTAATAGAGAAAAGTTAAAATCGAGTCGATTTTTATGGTTTTCTTGATCTCAATCCGATTTTTTTTTGGCAAAATCGGGTAAAAAAATTGTGATCAAGACTTATGATCGACGCCCCGCGCCTTTTTCACTTTCACTTTAAGCTGCTTCCTGTATTTTTGGAGCCAATTAGTGCAGAGCACAGAGGTGGGTCAAAAACATCACCACTGAGTGTGTAGGGATCTCATCGGCTGCTAAAATCACATGTCTGTCTTATGTGTGTCACTGTATTTCCTATTGAACGCCATTTCGACTTTACTCTCTGTACTGAACACACTGCTGCCTCTGTGTGCTTGTCTGCCAGCAGGCAGAAACATCACCCTACCCCCGACTAATCTAACTAGCAGAAAAAGCTGCTAGTTAGATTAGTCGGGGTGCGGGAGGGTGGGGGCACACAGCTAGCTTAGGGAATCATGCACATCAATAGTTAGGGAGTTTTGTATAGTGTATAGTTTTGTATAGCTGGCTGCATTTTTCCCATCTTTATTCAGAGTGCCCAAAAGTTAATTTCTCCTGTTTTGGGGGTCCAGCTACTGCAGAAGACACCATCAGCAAATCTGTCCTAGAAAGAAATGCAAATGTTGCAGTGTTGCTTCCAGGGTTCTTTCATAAGAGAGCATTAACAGATATTCAATAGAAAGCAATCTTTTTTTTAATACTATTTGCTTGTAGTTACATTTTTTTGATTCGAGAAGACTTCTGTGTCATACTGTTGCTGCCAAGGTTCTTCCATAACACTGTGTTAACAGATATTTCATAGAAAAAATTCTATTTCTACTCCTGTTTGCCAGTTGCAAAGCATAGGCATTTAAGAACACTGTTGATATGCTGTCAGGGTTCTTCCATAAGACCCCATTTCGCAGATATTCCATAGAAAAAATACTATTTCTAATCCTAGTTGCCAACTATAGGGATTCAAGAACACTTGTGATTTGCTGTCTTGCTGTCACGGTTCTTCCATGAGACTCCATGTCACAGATATTCCATAGAAAAAAATTCTGCTTATAATCCTATTTGCCAGTTGCAAAGTATAGTCATTTAAGAACACTGTTGATTTGCTGTCACGATTCCTCCATAAGACCCCATTTCACAGATATTCCATAGAAGAAAATTTTGTTTATAATCCTATTTGCCAGTTGGAAAGTATAAGGACTTAAGAACACTGTTGATTTGTTGTCTTGCTGTCAGGGTTCTTCCATAAGACCCCATTTCACAGATATTCCATAGAAAAAATTCTATTTATAATCCAATTTGCCAGTTGCAAAGTAAGAACATTGTTGAATTGCTGTCTTTTAAGTACAGTTCTTCACTAAGAGACTGTGAACAAATTTTGACCCCTTTAATATTCATAGTTTTGAACATGGAGCGAATTAGAGGTGGTAAGCAAGCAAGGAGGGGCATAGGACGTGGAGCTTGACGTACGAGACAAGCGAGCACATCGTCAGTTGCAGGACCGTTAGGCCTGTCATCGCTTGGTCGGCTCCCTGTGCGTCTGATTAATGAAGAGCGTCACCGATCTGTTCTTCAGTGGTTAACACAAACTGCATTGAGTGCTTTAACTTCCGTGTACTCTCAGTTAGGGCCACAAATGTCATCATCATCATTGTCATCATCAGTCCAACCTGAAGCAAACACAGCCCAAATGTCCCCAATATACGGACCACTGTGGATAATCCAAATTCTGAAGATATCTTTGATGACACAATGCGGTTGGGGTCAGAAGGCATTTTAAAAGATTAAGAGGCCAAAGAGGATGATTTTGTCTGTTCTGACACCCAATAGCTGTTGCCCTCCGAGGAGGAGAAGGAAGCCAGTCCGTCGGCAGAAATATTGAGCGCTCAGCTGTGCCTCGCAGTGCCTGTGGCTTCTAGCCCGCAGCTTGAGGATCTAGACGGTCAGAAAGAGGAAATCACCTGTGATGATAAAGAAGACATTGCGGATCCAACGTGGTCTTTTGAGCAGCAGCTGCCGAGCGCATCATCAGTGGTGGAGCAGGAGGAGGAGGATGGGGTAGTGTCAGTGAGGAGCTGGCCACAGAAATGAATAGGGCGGTCGCACAAGTCCGCTGACAATAATCCGCCAGCCATGGTCAGTGGTGGCAGCGGGAACACCGCTACTAGGTTTTCACCATCGAAGAGGTCTAGGATCTGTGAAGCCTGGGCCTTTTTTCGATCAAGCCTCAGATTCGCTGACCAATGTCAAATGCAGGATTTGCCATCAACATGTCAGTAGAGGAAATAATCTAAAGAGTTTAACCACCACCAGCATGAACAGGCATATGCATGTAAAGCATGAATTGCTTTGGAAGAGTCACTTATGCCACGTCCTCCTCCTCCGCCATGTCCAAGCCCAAGCAGTCCTCTGCTGTCATTATGCCAGAGCAAGCACCATCCTCAGTCCCAAACATTGTCGGACGATTCCCACCACCAGCAACACAGCCTACACCTTCCCCTTCCACCAGTCTAACCTGCACGCCATACAGTGGCCAGTCCAGCAGCTACCCTTCTGTGTACCTAGTGTGGGAGCAGAAGAAATGCTTTCACTCCAACCATCCCAAAGTTAAAGGCCTGAATGTCGGCATTGCCAGGCTGTTGGCCCTGAAAATGTTGCCTTTCCGCCTGGTGGACACAGATGGGTTCCGCCAAATCATGGCCCTGGCATGCCCCCAATATCAGATGCCAAGCAGGCATCTCTTTGCCAGAAAAGCCATTCCTGCCCTGGCAAGCCACATTGCAGAAAAGATCTCCAGTGTTTTGGCTGCATCTGTGTTCACCAAAGTCCATCTGACTACAGACTCATGGACTGGTAAGCACAGTCAAGGGCGTTAAATCTCACTGTCTGCTCTCTGGGTGAGTTGGGTGGATGACGGTGCCTCTGGTGATGGGTCTCAGGCTAGGCGGACACTCTTGCACACTGCAGGGAAGGTGCAGAGTGCTAATCCTCAACCTCCACGGATTAGCATCACGTGCCAAGAGAAACCAGGCCATTTTGAAATTAATGTGTCTTGGACACTGTCAACACACAGTTCAAGAGCTGTGGACGGCTCTGCACACTCAGACCGACCAGTGGCTGGATGCTCAGAACCTGGAGCCAGGCAAGGTGTTGTGCGACAACGGGAGAAATCTCCTTGCGGCCCTTAGATTCGGTAGACTTACGCACATCCCTTGCCTGGCACACGTCATGAACCTGAGTGTGTAAAAATTTCTCAAGCGCTACCCTGGTCTTGACTGCCTGCTGAGGAAGGCTTGAGGTCTTAGCTCACACTTCCGCCATTCGCACCCTGCTTCGGCACAACTGGTAGTGTTGCAGTGTCATCCCCACCAACTGTCTCATTTTAGACGTGACAACACGCTGGAATTCCACCTGCCTCATGCTCCAGCGATTGTGGCAGCAGCGTAATGCCATTATGCGGTATGAAGTGTTGCATGGCCTGACTAGCAGTGGTGTGGACCTCGGGGTGTTGAGACATAGGGAGTGGAGGCAGGTGAAGGTTCTCTGCAACATCCTTGATAGTTTTGAAGACGCAAGGAGGAAGTGGAGGAGGATGATGAGGCAGGGGTGGACACCGATGATACCGATTTCCTTTTGGTAGTTAGAGGTTGGCACAGATTGCATAGGAGGAGGAGGAAGAAGAGGAGGAAGATCTGGTTAGTGCCCCTCGATCCAGAGGCTTGGTAGATCCTAGCAGCATCTCACACATGAGTGCTTGGATGCTACATTACCTGCAACATGACCCACGCATCAAGGCAATCAAAATGAACAGCAAATACTGGGTGGCTATCCTCCTTGATTCACGTTACAAATCAAAAGTCAGCAGTTTCTTTCCACCCACACAAATTGACAGTAGAATGCAGGTATTTGAGACAGTGCTCATTGATCAACTTGAGAAATCTGTTGCATCTTCATCACATTCTAATTAGTGATGAGCGATTACGTTGACTATCGTCATCGGGTCGATAGTCGATATCGGCAATTATCAAGACGATTTCCGATAGTCGATAATAGATTATCGCCGATCACCATTAAAGTCTATGGGAGAGCAACAACACCTTCATTCTTACACCCAAACAGGGCTGGAGAAGCTGGAATTAACATCCACAACAGTCAAATGGATACGTGCTACATCTTAGGCAACACACTTAGGTTATAAAAGCCACAGAAAAAAACTCACAGACCATTCACTATCCCTGTCTTGTACCACAGCATGACCCTTAAACCTGCATCACCCACAAATTAAAAAGTGCCAGAAGGCAGTATGATTTGAACCATCATTTTACTTGAACTGGACATTGAATATCCCTGTCCTGGAATGCAGCATGAGCCCCAAACCTGCATGACCCCCAGATTTAAAAAGTGCCGGAAAAAGGAGTCTTTCAACCACCATTTTAGTTGAACTGGACATTGACTATATCTGTCCTGTACCGCAGAATGACCATTAAACCTGTCTGACCCACAGATTAAAAAGTGCTGGGAAAAGGAGTCTTTCAACCACCATTTTAGTTTCACTGGACATTGACTATATCTGTCCTGTACCGCAGAATGACCCCTAAACCTGTTTGACCCACAGATCACAAAGTGGCACTATGCTATTTTGTACAGTGACTGTCATTTAGTATATTTTTTGGTAACTGACATTTGTTTACAGAATTTATTTAGAGAAATTTTATTTATAGTTTTACATTATTATCATTTTGCTTTTTTTTCAAGTGTGATAACATACAACATACACCCCTCCCTGCAGTTTTTAACGGTATTTTTTACACGTATAGATGTGTTAATTCGTCCACACACACCATAAGTAATACATATGTCTTATTTCATCCCCAAAACACTTCTTAGTTGAGAAGACATTTGCCCTCCTGGCTTTTGAGACTGATTCAGCCAATCAATTTATTGGTTTCATTTTTCCTCCAAATCCTTTTTCAGTGATTAGGGACAGAGACCCCTGGAGATCAAATGATGCGGATCCCATAGTGACTCAAGCCCAAGAAAATATTTAAGCCTCAAATTGTGCATGTTGTGTTCCCAGCCTGGAGCCCTTTTTGACACTAACTTAACTCACAGAATCACCTTTTTTCAAAATCAGTTTTTTTAGAGAAATTTGAAGCTCTCCTGATTGCCCTTACGGGAGAGAGCCCAGTGCTGCCGTCAGCCATCTGTTAACACGAGGACCAGCGCTGGGCCAGACTTACAGTGGGTGCGGGGAGAGCCCTGGCTAGCGTCTTCATCTATTAACACGCAGGTTCAGCTGCCGGGACGGAGTTACAGTGGGTGCGGTGTGAGCCAGGCTGGGCGTCCGTCATTCTATTATCTCGGTAAAAATGCCCTTTATGACGCAGCAACTGAAAAACAGTCGTGCTGAAGCAGAGTCCGGAAGCGGAAGTGTGAGGTAATACCTTCCTGCTGTCCTCTGTACTCAGTCAAGACCTGGTAGCGCTTGCCCCTCCGTATGAGTGCGGACCAATTGAGCTTCACTTGGAATTTCTGGGGGTTAACGCTCCTGTTCCACCCAGGTGCCCTTTTTCTTGCATTCTTTTTTCTCATTTTACTCAACGTGTTGGAGGAAATTGGTTCTGTTCTTTGTTCTCTGTCGTGCTCCATATCCATGTTCCTCTGAATAACCTACTATCTGGTCAAGTCTTCCTGTAAATCCCTTCAGAGGAATTTTTTTAAATAGCTATTTTGTACAGCAAGTTTTTTCAGTACTTTAATTCTAGTAAACACATTTTTAAAATAGGTTGGATTCCCACCATGTCTTTTGTTTCTCTTTTTTTATTTGTATTAAATGGGTTGTCTCAATGCAGGATTGCTAGCTTGTTAAAGATCATGCTAAAAACAAAGGTCATTGGCAATATGTGTCATTAACAGTGTCCTTACCTATTCCTGTGTCTGACAGCACATCACCCTTTGAAGCCACTCTTGACAATTGTGAAGAACAAATGTCTGTTAGAAACCACTTATTTAAAAAAGGACTGTAGTCTAGCTGCATTCTCTGCAAAATGCCCCCAAAATTAAAAAACATGACCTTTGGTGCCACTTTTGACTGAGGTGAAGAACAATCTGTATGTTAGTAAACAACATTTTTTTTATATTGGACCTGTTGTATAGCTGCCATGTCACGCATAATGCCCCAAAATTCAAAACATGCACTGAGCCACTTTTGATAATTGTGAAGAACAAATGTCTGTTAGTATAACAACATTGTTTTATAATAGGACCTGTAGTATAGTCTCATGTCAAGCAAAATGTTCACCAAAATTGAATATCATGGTCCATTGAGCACTTTGACAATTGTGGAAGAACAAATGTCTGTTAGTAAGCAAATTTTTTTAGAATTGGGACCTGTGTATTGCTGCATTTAAATGCTGGGCATGACCCCAAAAAATTATAAAAAATGACTTAGTCAGCGACTGTTAAAAAATTGTGAGGGTGAAATGCCACTTAAAAAGCCACTTTTACTGTTCAAAGGACCTTTGATTATTGATGTATCTCACATGCTTCATGACCCCAAAAAATTAAAATTTTGATTCTCAGCAATATTAAAAATTGTGGAAGGAGAATTGCCACTTAGAAGCCAATTTCTGTTCAATGGACCATAATTATAGCTGTATCTCAGCAACATGACCTCAAAACCATTGGAACAATGTGAAACTTCTAAAGTTAAAGGAGTAAATGGAATACGGTTTATGTCATGAACCTTAATGTCTTTTTACAGTTCTCCTCATCAGCAAAACCAGCAAAATGAACTGTTGGGAACTGAGAATAAAAAAATTGCAGTAAGAAATGTCATTTTTAAAAAGTTTTCACGGAGGGACATTTCTGTTTGCTTGAGGTTTGTTGAAGTAGACCGGCAACTAATCAGTGACCCTCAGGCATTTGGGGCCACAACATCATCTGAGATCCATGCCTGATTCATCTTGATGAAAGTTCAAAACGATCCACTTATCTGTGGAAAAGACGGATGGTTGTCTGTAATGACTCCACCAGCTGTGCTGAAGGTCCGCCTCTGATGTGAGGCTGGCTGCTGGGCAGGACAACACCTCTATGGCGGGGCGAGAGTGCTCGGGCCCCATTCGTCCATTTTGGATACCCAGAAGTCTATTGGGTCCGGAACACATACAAAAACATCCGGTGTTGAGACGAGATAGTCGTGCACCATTATCTTAAGCTGGTCTACTGTGTGTTGTTGTGTGCCCTGCGTTGGCATGCCATTGGTTGAGGTGTGGTAAATAAAGATTGCCAGAGTCACCCATTAGCTTCTGCCACCTTGACTGCTGCCGCTACGGCTACTTGGCATTCTATGCTGTCACTCGCTGATGTTGTTCCACCGTGACATTTGAAGAACGTGAGGCATTAACGTACCACATGTCTCCAGTGATCAATCTGCAAGGTATCCATTTCCCGCATTTTATTCTTTTTTGGGTGGTGGAAAGATAGTGTGAGTTTTGTTTGTTACCGGGGATCCAGGGGGTGGCACCAGTAACTGTTGTTCTTTTTGATGGCCTTTATGCGAGGATCATGTTGGAGGAAATGGAGCATCCAAGCACTCATGTGAGAGATGGAGCCTTGATTTCCCAAGCCTCTGGGTCGAGGGGCACTAGCAAACGATCTTCCTCTTCTTCCTCTCGCATCAAATTCGCGCCACCCTCTTTCCAAGGCAGGGACGTCGGTAACGTCGGGTGTCTTTGGAATACCCTCCTCCTCCTCCTCCTCGTCCTCCTCCTCTTCCTCCGGCACAGCTTCAACACAGATCCTGATCTTGCTCAGATGTTTTTTTTTTTTAATGCAAACTGAGAGCTGATGCGCCGCCTTACACTAGCCCTGGACCCGAAACCACTGCCTAATGAAGACCGATATAAATTGAGGGAAAAACTGTCGGGCCTTGTGGATCCGACGGAGAGAGGAAAGCTCCGTGTCCTAATCTGTGTCCATATCCTCCTCCATCGCTGGCAGGACATGTTGTTTCCAGAGGTCCAACGATCGTTCCTGAACTAAGAATCACACAATGCTCATGCATGACAAGGGCATTGTCAGCACTGCCATTTTTGGTGGCTTCTTCAAAACTGGCAAGGATGGTGCAGAGCTCTTTCTCCTGCCTCCACCTGGCTCTAACCCCGAGAGTCCGCACCGCTGCTTGTAGGCCATGTGTCAATCGTACTGCGTAATGGCATTGCGCGCTGCCACAATTGCTGGAGCATGTGGAGGGTGGAATTCCTGGTGTTGCCACGTCAACAAGAGACGGTGACGGGAGGCCGAGCTGATGCTGCAACGCATGCCATGGCGGGACGAAGAAGGGTGCGAACGGCGGAAGGGTCTGAGCACTGGATAGTGTGCGAACTTAGACTTCGAGCCTTCCTCAGCAGGCCTGTCCAGACTGGGAGAGTTAGCTTTTTAGAATTTCTGGACGAAAAGGTTCTTGACATGTTGCCCGGCAAAGGGATGTGTGACTCAGCCTACCGTTCTTAAGGGCAAGCCAGCAGATTTCGCCCGTTATAGCACCCAGCCTTGCGGTGGCTCAAGGTTCTTGTCATCCAGCCATGCGCTCGGTCTCGTTGCGGAGAGCCATCCAAGCTCCTGACTTGTGTGTGGTTAGTCTCCAAGACAGATTATATTTAAACACGGCCTTGTTTCTCCTGGGCATGTGATGCCACCAGAGGAACCTTGGGGGAAAGAGGCCCGTGCACCATCCATGCGCTTTGAGAGCGTGTCCGTGCCTGAGAGCCACCGTCACCACCAGAGGAACATCCACCAAGCTCACCAGTGAGAGTACACAGGTGTTATAGCGGTCTTGGACCGTGCTTACTAAGTCCATGTGTCGGTGGTAGATGGGTACTTTTCCGGACACAGTTGCAGACAACGCGCTTGAAATTTTAGTTGACTCGTGGCTGGCCAGGGCTAGGGACGGCTTTTCTGGCATAATGAAATGCCTGATTAGGCATCTGGTATTGGGGGCAGGCAAGGGCCATGACGTGGCGGAAACCCATCTGTGTCCACCAGAGGAAAGGCAACATTTCCAAGGCCAAAAGCCTGGCAATGTCGACATTCAGGCTTTGGCTTTGGGATGGTTTGGGTTAAAGTGTTTCTTCTGCTCCCAAACCTGGAAGACGAAGGCTGCTGCTAACTGGCCTGTATGGGTGCAGGTCGTCAAACTGGCGGAAGGAGAAGGGGTAGGATGGGTCTCTGGTGGTGCTGGTGGTACTGGCGACGGTGGAGGCTGAAGCGGGGCTGATCCTGATAATGACTCTGAGAGATAGGGGCAGCTGGGGAAAAACGCTTGGGGGTGTGGCGGAGGGGGAAAGAGGGGAGACAGAGGGTGTGACATTGGGTTGGAAAGGCCGGGTCGGTCTGGCCTTTTTTTGGCCAAGTGTTGCCTCCATTTCAACTCATGCATTCGCTGCAGTGACAGACTTTTTGGGTGGTGGTTAAACACCTAAGATTCTTGCCTCTACTTATGCGTTTATGGCAAAGGCGGCATATGACATCGCGGGGTGAATCAGAGGCTTTGCTCAAAGAAGGCCGCTTGAAAGGTCCTGGACCTTTTTGATGGCGATAAGCGAGGAGCGGGGTTTCCGCTGACCGTGGCTGGCGGATCATATCAGCGATTCTGCGACAGCCCTCTCCTTTTGAGGGGGACCCTATTGATACTACCCCATCGTCTTCCCCCTCGTCCAGTGATGAAGCGCTCGCAAGCAAATTCCCGGGCTGAAAAGCCACGTTGGATCCGCAATGTCGTCATCATCATCATCAACACAGGTCACTTCGTCGTCCTGAAATTCTGCATCCAGGAGCTGCGGGCTACAAGCAAGAGGCACTGCAAGGCATTGCCGACTGCCCGGGATTTTTTTTCCGATTGAACCGGCTTCCTTTCCTCCTCTGAGGGCATCAGTAACTGGGCGTCAGAGCAGAGAAAATCTTTCCTCTTTGGCCTCTTGATCTTTTAAAACATGCCTTCTGGCCCCAACCGCATTTTGTCATCAAAGAGGTCTTCAGAAAATGGATTATCCACAGTGGTGGGTACACAAGTTGACATTTGGGTTCCCTTTTTGCTTCATGTTGGACGGATGCTGATGATGCTGATGACGACATTTGTGCCGTGACTGGGAGGACGAGGAGGTAAGACTGCGGAGGCAGGTTGCATTAAACCCACTGAAGAACAGATTGGGACGCTTTTCGTTACTGAGATTCACAGGGCCCTGACCCACGATGACAGCCTGACGGTCCTGCAACCGACGATCCGCGGGCATGCTCGTTGTCGCCACACGGAAGGAGACCTTCTCTCGTACCTCTACCTCCATGTCCTACCCCCCTCTTTGTTTGCTTACCACCTGCATTTCACTCCATGTTCAGAAAGCAAAAAATTTGAGAAGGTATGGAAGAGTTTTGGAAAAGGGTCTCTTATTAAAAAAGGAATCACCTATTCAAACCCTTTAAAACAAAATTGCTGGATTCAAATTTAAATGCAAGGTACCTCTATCAACAAAGCTTGACTGACCAAAAGTGAAAAAACACCTATCTGAAATGTATACGGATAATAAAGGTATTTTTGGCCCCTATCAATACACCTGTGGTGACTACAAAATTGCTGGATTCAAATTTAACTGCAAGGTCTCTATAACAAAGCTGGTGCCCAAAAATTAAAAAAACACGTATCTGAAATGTATACGGATAATAAAAAGGTATTTTGGCACCTATCAATACACCTGTGTGACTACAAATTGCTGATTCAAATTTTAAGTGCAAGGTCTCTATCAACAAAGCTTGACTGACCAAAAGTGAAAAAAAACACCTATCTGAAATGTAAAAAGGATAATAAAAGGTATTTTTGGCCCTATCAATACACCTGTGGTGGGCTACAAAATTGCTGGATTCAAATTAATGCAAGGTACCTCTATCAACAAAGCTTGACTGACCAAAAGTGGAAAAAAAAAACCTATCTGAAATGTATACTGATAATAAAAGTTTGGGGTTTTGCACCTAACAAATAGACCTGCAGTTACTAGAAAAGATCTGTATCCTAATATAAGTTCAGAAAGCTGTTAATAATAAAGCTATTGCAATGCAATGTCTACACTAAGTCTGGGTGCACAATATCCAGTATCCTTTAAAGAGCTTGTCTGTTTTGCCCCGGCCCCCCCCCCCCCCCCGCTCCTCCCCTGACTTTTCAGCGGTAGATGCTCTTTAAATCCTTTAGCCTAACTACCAAAATCTGCAAATCTCTGATCTACCTAAGTTCTAAGGTTCACAGCTAAAAGTAAAAGCTGTCTCTGTGAACAATAGAATAATTTCGCTGAGCTGTTGCACAGAGACGAGGCACGTCCTATTCCTATGAGACACTGGGCACACACTGAGGCAGAACAGGGAAAGGGGTGTTCTATGTAAAACGAGGGTCATGTGATTTTTCCAGCCAATCGCAACCCTAACATCCCAGTCATGACGTCGCACACACAGTCACCCTGCTCTATTCTCTAAGCTGATTTGCTGGCCCCAAAATCACAGGAAGCGCCGAAAATGGATCGATATTAATAGATTATGCACAGATTTTAACCTTAAATTATCGCTGATTTTAAAAAATCCGATCAACATAAAAACTGTGCCGATTTCAACTTTGTCGATAATAATCGCTCAACACTAATTCTAATGTCACTGTGGAAAAATGTCAGCAACGTGGCAGCAATAGAATGGCAAGTAACTGTAGCAGAAGCAGCAGCAGGCAGTTTGGCAGAAGCCTACTGGCTAACATGTGGTAATCGCTTTTTACCACCTCACCAATGCCTGCAAGGCAGGGCAGCATTCAGACAAACAGAGAGCCTTAAGACTATGGTCCATGACTACCTGCGGCTCAACCCCAATGTTTTTGGACTTGGTCTGGACCCATTCGACTTCTGGGTGTTCAAACTGGATGAATGGCCTGAGCTTGCTGTCTTAAAAATATTTTCAAGTTTTTCATTGTCACCATCTTACACGTGGATTGCTTGTGATGCAGAGAGTTCCCCCAACACTTGGCTTTAGAAGCGGTATCATACCATTTACACAAGAGGGCTCTATACAGTAAGGATACCAACAGGTTTATAATTATTGGTGTTGCATTTTTACTATCTACAATTTTTTTTGTATTTGGTGGTACGTTCTATTTGCCAATAGATGGGGCCCCAATGGGTTCTATTTACTCCCCCTCTTTTGCTAATCTGTACATGGGGTGGTGGTAGAGACAGAGGATTTTCACACTTGATAATCCATAAAAGGAAGACATTGTTTGGTATGGGCGCTACATAGATGACCTCCTAATAGTTTGGGGGAGAGATGTGCCGTCCATACCAAACTTGATGTCTTACTCCAATTCCAACAGCTTATATTTATTTTTTACCTCCTCATACCATTCGCACTGTGAACCATTTTTGGATGTAATGTTGACTGATGCTAATGGTACAGTTCAGACTCCCCCATACAGAAAACCCTGTTCAGGCAATACCATCCTGAGAGCCACTAGCTGGCATCCCGACAACACAAAATCAATCCCATTTGGAGAATACATTAGGGCAAAGCGTGCTTGAACCACACAGGAACAATATGATAAAGAAAGGGTTACCATAAATAAGAGGCTCTGAGCCAGAGGCGACCCAAAATGGTTACTAAAAAAATGGCAAAGAGAAAAATTGAGGTTAAACCCAGGCTTCACTATTAGGATTTTATCACAGAATGTAGTACTATATAATCCTAAAGCGTTATAGATTAATGTACTAGTCACAGAAGAGAATAGAAACTCTTTTAAAACATAACGTTTATTAAATAGGTTAAAAATTTATTCTAATCTCTAATGAGCACCAAGTCTAAGGCTATGTTCACACGGCTTAATTGCGGCACGTACACGGGGACATATCACTTATCTCCCCGCGCACACAATACGATCGTATTGTACGCGTGGTGGGACGAGGCGTAATCCATAGTTCTCTATGAGAGCTATGGATTACCATAATTGTGGCGCGCATCTCGCAAGTATTAAGCGCAATGCATGGCGAAATATGCCAGAAATCCACACAAAAAAAATCCACAAAAAATATTAAACGTAAGAGAAAAGATAATTGCGTCCCATTAGACAAGTGAAGAAAAGCTAAATGCGTCCCGACGCATTTCCCTACTACATAAATCTAAAATAGAGGTTCATCAGGAGACACAATAGCCTTGGACAGCATACATAAGATATTGTGTGGAAAGTGGATATTACCCTAAGGATGACTGATGCTTTTTTTGTTACATTTTCAATTATTAGTGTAGGGTAAGCCATCGATAGGTAGGATCGCCCTTTTCAGGGTGCTGTCTCTGCCTTTTATTAGATATTTGTTGTAGGACTGCTCCTATGATTTCTTGGAATCTACGTTTGGGTCTACGTTTGGTATTCTATCGTTCTATCAAGAGAGCTTGCATCACTCATTGAAATGGTCTGAGTCATCTTAACCGTGAGTTAACATTAATAACCTTACCTATTTTGGTTGGTAATTTATTTATATTACCCTACTTGTGTATTTGGATATTTTCTAGTAATAATTAGGATTACATGTTGGACTTGGTGCTTATTGGGGGTTAGAGTAAATTATTTTTAACCTATTTAATAAGTGTTATGTTTTAAAAACCCTAAAAATATAGATGCAGATAGCAAAAAAATGTTTTTTCCACTGTGTCTAGTAGAGATTTTTACTTAAAAACATCCTGTATAAAAGCTTCTCGATACCATGGCAAGATGAGAAATTTTGTGCTATAACAGAGGGCGATGTGCAATGTGTGGCAAAAAGAAGTACGACCTTAGGTGTCATTCTGTCCCCAGGTAATTTCTCTACCACAGACAATGATAAATATATTTGGTTATCACAAAGCGGGAACTTAAATATGGTGTTCAAGGTGCAATATGTGCGAATTGTCTGATAAATGAAAAACATTCACAAACGTACAAAGCAAGAGAGTGTCTGACATAAAGTAAATCAATTGTGACTCTACGCACGTCATTGATGCCATTAACTGCACTGCATGGAACCTATATTACGTAGGATGCACAATAAGAATGTTACAAACTAGAATTGCGGAGCATGTGAGGGACATAAATGGTAAAAAACCCACCGATACTTCAGGAGCCACCAAGCACTTTGTGGAAATACATAGGGGAAGCTCACATACTGTCCATTTTTTATTTTTTTTTGGTATGGAAAGGGTTAAGCCACCGATGAAAGGAGAAGTTTGGAAGTATGCGGTCAGACGTAGGGAAGCATCCTGGATCCTAGAGATGGACACACATATTCCTAGAAGTCTAAACGTCCGCAATGATCTTCTGTATTTTTATTAATAGAACCATCCATATTTATCTTCTATAAGTGTCACTTATCAGTATCATGTTCTTTTTCAATTATGCAGGTTTATAGAATATTATATACTAATTACATTTCTGCCTTTTGATATCTTTGGTCTTATCCCGGGTTCCTCACCTGAGAGCAGCTTTGTCATTTGTGAATGGATTCTGTGACCTGTTTTTAACCCACATGAAAAAAACTTTGAGATTCTTTGTTCACACGTTTTGATCAAAAAATGTTTAAGCCACCCCCAACTTATAACGGGTTCTCAAGGCGGGTGATCCTACACTATCTTTACCTCTCAATAGAGCCAAATTCAGACTTCTCATTGGGCCAACCAACCTCCATTATCCAATATGATAGATAGCATAAATGCACAAATGCTTCTTTGGAGGTTTCCATGTATTGTATATTGTTTTTAACCCAGCACAACACAGGTGCTGGTTAAGCTCAAGATCAAGAGTCCTCTTTGGACTTGAAACACGTTAGAAAGCGGGATCTTCCATCTGTCTCTGTCTCATGAGACATCACCTCGCTTTGTGCTTTTTAACCCCTTACCACCAGAGCCAGTTTTGTCCTCTCCGACAGAGCCCCATTTTTTTAAATCCATCAATTTCTGAGTTTAGTTTTCCCCCTAGGAACAGAAATCTGAGGGACATCCTTGTATCTGCTGGTTGCCATTGCTGCAGACAGTTAATTAAGGCTAATATATTAACACATCCATTGACTAATGAAACATATAAAATTAACTTTTTTCTTACTTGTAGGACCAGTTATGTGATCTATGTGTTGATGTGTCCCTGCGGTATTTAGTTTCTATATATAGAAACAGTTCAGGAATGTAGGATGCGCATAAGTAAGCATAAATTGACTATTCGTACTGGAAAGACTGATTTACCTGTGCCTAAACTCTTCATTGAATTCAAACATAATGCTGAGGATTTAAGATTTATGATTATTGATCATGTCCCTTTGAGTAAACGTGGTGGTGACCATAAATATATTTTTGAGGCATAGGGAAGTAACTCCTTAATGACTCCTTAATGGTGTTGGCCAGGCCGTTCGTCTGCAGAGACGTCTTTTGACGGCGCTGCAGACATCGGAGTTTGCGGCGCCCAGTGCCGCAGCAGCACTTGGATCGGGGCTGTACTACACAGCCCTGATCCCAGCACAGCTCCTGCGAGCACGAGGGAGTGGGGGAAACCTCCGCTTCCCAGTGATTTAAGCCTTTGATTGCTGCGGATCGTCACCGCGGTGCAGTCAAAGGGTTTCCCTGCTCTCTCGGGTGATCGGAACACCCGGTGACCTGACAGAGCCCGGGGAATGGCTGCACAGTCAGCTCTGGGGACCTAGAGTGCCCTGTCTATGTAAGAATCCAGTGATCAGGGCAGACTGTGTGCTGTCCTGATCACTGCCTGTGTCAGACTGACACAGACTACTATGTATTAGCATATATGTATACGCTAATACATTACTAAGTGTAAAAAAAAATAATAATAATAAAATAAAAATAAATATTTAATAAAAAATAATTGTGCATACATTACACACACAAAAAAAACCCTACACATATCAGATATCCACATGACCGTAATAACCTTTAGAATTAATCTCACAAGTTATTAAGTGTGAAATGTGAATGGTGTAAAAAATGTAGAAAAACAAAAATTTTTTTTTTTTTAAAAACTTCAAAAAATTTTTGCAATTATTTATATGTGAACTTAAACTATTCCCCTATAAAGTACAACTCATCTTGAATAAAATGAGTCCTCATACATTTACGTAATTCAAAAAATAAAAAAGTTACAACTGTTAAAATGAAAGGAGGCAAAAGTACTTTTCAGGCGTCCACCTTAAGGGGTTAAAATGGATACATAGGTTGAATACATTAAAACCTATGGGGTTAAATTTGGAGTTTAAAGTGCTTCCTCAGATGTGTTGCTTATAATAATCTTTACTTTGGAGCATTTGATTGATACTTACCTGATGACCTTGTGGTTCTTGAAACATTTTTTCTTTCGGTATTTGGCACAAACAGTCCTGGCTTATTATTATTTTTTTTTATTCATTTTTAGTTTAAGGTATAATTATTTGATTTTCTAACATTGTCCTTTTTTCTTTTGTAGATTGTAATACTACTGGATTGGATCATTTGCCGCCACTGTTCCATCTTGTGATTGTATTCATTTATCTTTATGCCAGTGAATGGATTTGTAATGTTCATAGTCATAAATTTCTCTACTCTATTATGCATTGTCTTTAGACAGGTCGTGGAGTAGTTTGCGCTGTCCTGATTATGAATATTGTGCCCTGTTTTGGTGATCATCAGTTGCTAGATATTGGCAGAGTCATTAATTTGATATGATGTCAATATCGAGCTCCTTTGTGATGACATTACATTCAGGGTTAATACCTGGGTTGCGTTTGTCGACACAGAAGGTGATAGATTGTCTATTTAAGGGTTAACTATATTCCCCGCTATTGACCTAGTCCTAGTTGCTGTGTATATGCATGATTAGCACTTTATATGCTGAACTATAGAGTATATACTTTTGTAGCAAAGTTATTTGCTTGCTACTAACATTTCACCAAGTTATTTTGAGCATTTCTCTTTCCCGGTAGTTCTTTTTATTCCTTGTGCATGCGCGGTATACTGCTTGAGACGCCGGGACTTTAGGAGTATCCAAGTTGGCATTTGTTTCTACTGTGCGCGCTTGTTATTCCCGTCCATGAATGCCCGGTCTATTGTTGAGGACATCGGACTTTTGCAGTTTTTATATTGGCATTTGTCCTCCCTGTGTGCGCGCGGGTAATCCTTGTCCGCACATGTACGGTCCATTGTTGAGGACGCCGAAACAGTGAGCCGCTCGATTCCTTTCCAGTTAGTAAGTTTGTTTATAATTAAGCTGTTATTATGTTCACTTATAAGCATTTTGCTGCTTTACACTGATGTACATCATGTATATAACTATGAACACCTTTTGATGGCACATCATATTTTGTAACACTGGTTTTTCATTGCTTGATTGCTTGATATGTACTTTTGATTGTAAAATATTGTATTATTGTACACTTGTGATTGATTTATTGCTTGATTAATTGATGTTGTCACTACACACTATATATGGTCTCACCTGTCACTGTTCAGCTTGAGAAAGGCTCTGTTTAGAGCCGAAACGTTGCTGTTACATTGGGTGGAATAAACCACTTTTTTTGTAGTGCTGCCTCTGTTCTCTATTTTTGAAATCTGGCATGTGTCACTTTACGTGAGAATAACTTTTTTTGTTTATTTATGAAAAATATCAAAGTATCGTCAAAAATGTAAAAAAATTACCATTTTCAAACGTCAAAAATTTCCACATGTAGAGCACATATTCATTTAACTAATATACTTACCCATTGGACTTTTGCTCTCTTGAGGTATGTCTCTCCCTGCTCTTGTATATGGGCTGATTCCTAAGAGAATAGGGCAGTAAGTAAAGTATGAATGTCAAGAGGGGTAAGTTAACCTCTATCATTTGAGGCTACCTCTCTATTTATTGTCATACTGCAGACTGCAGTATTTAAGGTATACAGAACATCCTTTGATTAACATTCCTGTTGTTATTTATCAATTAAACATGCTTGTATTTCTGATATCCTAGACAGGTACTCCTGAATAGTTATTTAAATACACTACTGTGCTTTTCCCTTACTGTATACTAGTTGAGGGATTTTTTTGATACCTGTATTGGTTAATATAATAGTGTCCACAATTTTCATCTTTAATAGCGGTTTGTAATCATTTTATTACTATAATTAGTTCCCCTTTTAAAATTGTCCCTTAAGAAGATATGTGATATATTTATAGGGGGGGTAGAAACATGTTGGGACTTTGTCTATTTATATAGAGGTTTTTTTTCCTTGTATATTTCTGATACCTTTCATTGGGGACATCTCTCTTTTCCTATATACAGGGTGAGGCTCCGGGCGGGGGCGCCCTTGTCGGGGCGACTTCCCCGTATTATTAGGTTAGGGCCAGTAGTAGTTATGTTTCTTGTCCTGGTTGTTGACAGTTTTTGTTATTTATAGTGTTGTCCTAGTTGTATTTACATTTTAATTATTGTAATAAAAGTTACATTTTAAGGTACTTCCGTTTTCAGTATTAACCCGTTTTCAGGTTAACCAGGAAGTGTAATTTGGCATATATATTGCCATTTTTTGGTGTTGAATCTCAGTAGCGAACAGCATCGCCAATCTTTTCTTCAGTGGTTAATGCAACCTGCTTGCAGCAGTTTTACCTCCTCGTCTTCCTAGTCACGGCCACAAATGTCGTCATCATCATCGTCAGCATCCGTCCAACATGAAGCGAAGGCAGCTCAAATGTCAACTCATGTACCCACCACTGTGGATAATCCATTTTCTAAAAACCTCTTTGATGACACAATGCGGTTGGGGTCAGAAGGCATTTCAAAAGATTATAAGGCCAAAGAGGATGATTTGTTCTGCTCTGACGCCCATTCACTGATGCCATCAGAGAAGGAGAAGGAAGCCGGTCAGTCACCACAAAAGCGACTCGTCGGGTGGCTCGGGCAACGTCCTTGACCAAAGTGCCAAAACCTGGGCTTAGTTACTACGATGCCAGTCTTAAACCAGGATTGTATGAAATGGTCAGGACGAGGAAGTCACCTGTGCTGATGATGATGACAAACGTGGTCTTTTCAGCAGAATTTGCTTGCCAGCGCTTTTTCACTGAACGAGAAGGAAGACGATGGGGTAGTGTCAGTACGGGTCCCACCACAACAAGGGAGAGGGCGGTCGCACAAGTTCGCTGAGGTTACTCCGCCAGCCACGATTAGCTTAAACACCGCTCCTCGCTTATTGCCGTCGAAAAGGTCCAGGACCTCTCAAGCCTGGGCCTTTTTCGATCAAGCCTCAGATTCGCCAAGCGACGTCATATGCCGCATTTGCCGTAAACGCATCAGTAGAGGGAAGAATATAAAGTGTTTAACCACCACCAACATGTCTAGTCACATGCAGCGAATGCATGAGTTGAAATGGAGGGAACACTTGGCAAAAAAATGCCACACCGGTCCTGGGCTTCCAACCACTGTCACATCCTCTGTCTGCTCCTACTCCTCCGCCACTTCCAACACCAAGCCTCTGCTTCAGCCTCCACCGTCGCCCGAGTATCACCACTACCGCCGGAGACCCAGACTACCCCTTCTACGTTCACCAGTTTGACCTGCACGCTGTACAGCGGCCAGTCTAGCAGCCAGCCTTCTGTCTACCAGGTTTGGGAGCAGAAGAAACACTTTAACCTAAACCATCCCACAGAGAAAAACCTGAATGTTGGCATTGCCAGGCTTTTGACTTTGGAAATCTTGCCTTTTCATCTGGTGGACACAGACGGGTTCCGCCACGTCATGACCCTTGCTTGCCCACAATACCTGATGCCGAGCAGGCATTTCTTTTCCCAAAAAGCAGTCCCTGCCCTGGCCAGCCACGTGTCATCTAAAATCTGCAGCGTGTTGTCTGAATCTGTGTCCGCCAAAATCCATCTGACCACCGATAAATGGACTAGTAAGCATGCTCAAGGCCGCTATATCTCTGTGACAGCTCACTGGGTGAGCTGGGTGGATGTCTCTGGTGATGACGGTGGCTCTCAGGCTCGGCGCCCGCTCTTCAATACCGCAGGGATGGTGCAGGGTTCTTTCCCCCGAGGTCCACGGGTAGCATCACATGCCCAGAGAAAGCAGGCCGTGTTGAAATTAATATGTCTTGGAGACCGTCAACACACAGGTCAGGAGCTGTGGATGGCTCTGCGCAATGAGACCGAGCTCTGGCTGGGTGACAAGAACCTTGTGCCAGGCAAGGTGGTATGTGACAATGGCCTCCCTTAAGATCGGTAGGCTGGAGTACATCCCTTGCCTGGCACACGTCATGAAAATTATAGTCCAGAAATTTCTAAAGCGCGACCCTGGTCTGGACTGCCAGCTGAGGAAGGCTCGAGGTCTGAGTTCACACTTCCGCCGTTCGCACCCTGCTTCGTCCCACCTGGCTGTGTTGCAGCGTCATCTTGGCCTCCCCGTCAACTGTCTCATCGTTGATGTGGCAACACGCTGGAATTCCACCCTCCACATTTTCCAGCGATTGTAGCAGCAGCGCAATGCCATTACGCAATATGAAGTGGCACATGGCCTGACAAGCACCGGTGCAGACCTCGGAGTGTTGAGCCACCGAGAGTGGAGGCAGGTGAAAGAGCTCTGCACCATCCTTGCGAGTTTTGAAGAAGCCACCAAAATGGTCAGTACGGACAATGCCCTTGTCAGCATGAGCATTGTGGTGATCTTAGTTCTGGAACGATCGTTGGACACTCTTAAACAGCAGGTCCCAGCAGTGATGGAGGAGGAGGTGGACACAGATGCGGACACAGAGCCTTACTCTCCTTTGGATCCAGAAGGCCCGACAGTTTCTCAACTTTGTCAGTCTTCGTAAGGTGGTGGTTCGGGGTCCAGGGTTGGTGCAAGGCGGCGCCTCAGCTCTCAGGGTACATCATCTGAGGCAAGTCAGGGCTGTGTTGATGCTGAGGAGGAGGAAGCTGAGAAGGATGAGGCGTGGCTGGACACTGACTGTACCAATAATTGGAAAGAGGTTGACACGGATTAGAGGCGGAGGAGGAAGATGAGGAAGATCAGTTTACTAGTGCCCCTCAACCCCGAGGTTTTGGAAATCAAAGCTCCATCTCTCACATGAGTGCTTGGATGCTCCATTTCCTCCAACATGATCCTGGCATTAAGGCCATTAAATTGAACAACAGTTACTGGGTGGCCACCCTCCTCGATCCCCGTTATAAAGCGAAACTCAGCACTTTCCTTCCACCCACCCAAATAGAGAGTAGGAATTGGAGACCGTGATGATTGATCAACTGGAGACATCTGTTGCGTCTGCTTCACGTTCTTTAAATGTCACGGTGGAACAACATCAGCAACGTGACAGCAGTAGAGTGCCAAGTAGCCGCAGCAGCAGGCATTGTGGCAGAAGCCTAATGGGTGATCTCTGGCAATCCTTATTTACCACCTCACCAACGCATGTAATGCAGGGCACACATACAACACACAGAGACCGGCTTAAGATCATGGTCCACCACTGTCTGCGGTTCACCAATGTTTTTGGATATGTTCCGGACCCAATCGACTTCTGGGTATCCAAAATGGATAAATGGCCCGAGCTCGCTGCCCACGCCATAGAGGTGTTATGCTGCCCAGCAGCCAGCGTCATATCTGAGCGGACCTTCAGTACAGCTCAAGGAGTCATTACAAACGCATCCGGCTTTCCACTGACAATGTGGATCGTTTGACTTTTATCAAGATGAATCAAGATGATGATGTTGTGGCCCCAATTGCCGAGGTCACCGATTAGTTGCCAGTCTACTTCACATTCTTCTTCTAAAAGAAATGGTCCTCTTGAAAAAAAAATTTAAAATGATCATTTCTTACTGCAATTTTTATTCTGAGTGCCCAAAAGGTCATTTTACTGGTTTTGCTGTGAGGAGACTGTAAAAGACATGGTTTCATGAAAAAACGTACTCCATTTACTCACTTCTTCATGTAAATTTTAAGCACTGTCAATGGTTTTGGGGTCATGTTGCTGTGAACAACAGCTATAATCCAGGACCTTTCGAACAGAAATATGGTTTCTAAGTGACATTTCTTTTCACAATTTTTAACAGTGGCTGAGAGGTCATTTTTCTCATTTTTGGGCTCATGATGCTGTTGAAACAGCTATAATACAGGCCCTATTGTAAAAAAAAAAGTGTTTTTTAACAGGCATTTGTTCTTTACAATTTTAACGGGCTAAAGGTCATTTTTTTGAATTTTTGGGTCATGGGGCTGTAAAAAACCAGTTTTAATCCAGGTCCTATTCCCCAAAAAAATTTTTAAAAAACTCTTTTATTTGGTTTCTTTTTTTGGTGTAGAAAAAAAATAGCGATATTCAAGGGTTATTTAAAAAAATCTTATTTCAAATACTATTTTTTGCTGTAATTTTACTCCTGTTCCCTAAGTGCTTTCTGTGGGTTTTTGGGGGCAGGTATTGTGAAAGGGGGGCCAGGGGTACCCGGTCGTGGTCCCTGCCCTTTTTCAATATACATGCCATCTACAAGAAAGGGGACATTTTTGCACATTAAAAAGGATGGGCACCAAGAAAAAGGGATCCCCCTAAATGCTATCTTTTATGGGAATACTGGCAGGATGCTCTATGGTGTACCCACACCCATATTTGACCCCCACCAAGCACAACCACATATATGACAAGTTTTTGGCCCTGGGGAAAAGTGATAGGATCCCCTGCCAGTTACCCTGTGCCATTTCCAATATCGGTGCCTTTTTTGTGTGAAAGGGGGCTCGTACAGCTGTCCGCTGTCCTGCTTGGTCGCCGTTCATGTTTTCGGGGAGTATTGAAAAATAATGGATTTTTTTATCTGTGAATATTTTCTGTGACTTTTATGTAATTGTCTTGCCTAAATGTAACCGTATCCCGTTTACGTTGTGGATGTTAATTCCCGTTCTCCGCCCTTTTGGGTGTAAGAAGAAACTGGTGTTACTCCATAATTTTCCATGGTCATCGGCGATTATCGGCTATCGGTTATCGACATGATAATTGCCGATATCGACTATCGAAACGATAACAATTGTTGACACAATAGCTCATCACAACTTATGAGCAGTGGTATCATATGTGCTTATGAGAAATACTCTACAGTAGTATCATATGTGCTCATGAGCAGAATTCTACAGTAATATCATATGTGCTTATGAGCAATACTCTACAGTAGTATCATATGTGCTTATGAGCGGCATTATACAGTAGTATCAAATGTGCTTATGACCGGTATTCAACAGTAGTATCATATGTGCTTATGAGCAGTACTCTACAGTAGTATCATATATTCTTATGAGCAGTACTCTACAGAAGTATCATATGTTCTTATGAGCGGTACTCTACAGAAGTATCATATGTGTTTATGAGCAGTATTCGACATTAGTATCATATGTGCTTATGAGCAGTATTTTACAGTAGTATCAAATGTGCTTATGACCCGTATTCTACGGTAGTATCATATGTGCTTATTATTATTTTATTATTATTATTATTTATTTTAAAGCGCCATTGATTTCAGGGCGCTGTACATTCGAGGGGGTTACATACATTACATAAGTCAAACGAATACAGTGATAAGGGATAATGACAATTGGCACGACAGAGGGAGAGAGGACCCTACCCGCGAGGGCTTACAATCTACAAGGAGGGGGAATGCGACAGGTGGTGAGGGGCAGACATGTCTATGGAGGAAGTAGTGACAAGTTTAGTGAAAGGGTTTTAGGCAAGCCTGAAGAAATGGGTTTTCAGGTTGCTTTTGAAGCTGGTGAAATGGAGGAAGTCTGATGTGTTGGGAGGGGTTTTCCCAGAGTGGGGGTAAAGCACGGGGAAGTTTTGGAGGGTTGTGTGAGGAGCTATAAGGGGGAGCGAGGAGAAGGTCCTGTGGGGGAGGGGAAGTGTGTGGGGAAGTTTTTTGGAAATAAGGGCGGATGTATGGGGGGGAAGGTCATGGAGAGCCTTGTAGTCGGTTAGTAGCTTGAAATAAAATTTGCGGGGGCAATGGAAGCCAGGAAGGGATTGGCAGAGGGGAGAGGCAGGGGAGTAGGAGGAGAGAGGTGGTAAGACGGGAGCAGATTAAAGGGAGGGATTGGAGGGAAGCGAGGGTGCAGTGGGGGGCCAAATGAAAAGGATGTTGCAGTAGTCTAGGCGGGAGATGAAAAGGGATGGACCCATTTTGTAGTGTCATAGCCAGGAATGAGCGGTTTCGAGAGATGTTTTTCGGGTGGGGCGGCAGGGAGGTGAGGGTTTGGATGTGCGGGTTTTAAAGTAAAACAGGTCTAGGATTACCCCAAGGCAGCGGGACTTGTGGGACCCGGGAAAGGGTAGGCCGGTGACTGTAAAAGAGAGATCAGGGGGGGGGAAAAGTTGGATGGTGGAAAGATGGAGTTCTGTTTTCTCCACATTTAGTTTTAGGGAAGTGGGTGGAAGAAGGAGGGAAAAAGGATGACAACAGTCAGGGATCCGGGGGAGTGAGAAGTGACATCCTTTCTTATGGCAGTACTACGTTTTTTTTTTTTATCAATGTGCCCATGGCGGTATTCTAAGTAGTACATATGTGTTAGGACAGTATCTACAGTATATCATAGTGCTTTTACGTACTCTACGTAGTTCATATGTGCTTTTTGATAGGGGTTGAGCGTTTGCTTTGGGCTACCCGAGATCATCGATAGTCGATAGTGGGCCCGGGCTATTGAAAAGGTTTTTCGATGGGTGAGCATCGAAATTGCGGGGATGCCCTTTAAAAGGTCTAGGGGAGAGCAAAAAACACCTTCATTTTTTACACCCAAAAAAGGGTTGGAGAAGTTTAAAATTTAAACATCCACAACAGCCCAAAGGATACTTTGCTACATCTTGGGGCAACAAAATTAGGTTATAAAAGTCACAAAAAAAAAGTCACAGACCATTTCAATACCCCTGTCTTGTACCACAGCCCTGCCCCTTTAAAAACCTCCCATCACCCACAAATTAAAAATTGCCAGAAGGCATTTATGATTTAAAACCATCTGTTATTTGAACGGGACTTTGGAATATCCCTGTCCTGGAACGCGGGCATGAGCCCCAAACCTGCAATAAACCCCCACTTTTAAAAAAAGTCCCCGGAAAAAGGGGGTCTTTAAAACCACCATTTTTGTTTACTGGACATTGACAATACCTGCCTGGGCCCCCACATGACCCCCAAAACCTGCAGGGCCCCCCACTTTTAAAAAGTCCCGGGAAAAAAGGAGTCTTTCAACCACCATTTTAGTTTCAGGGGACTTTGGGACAAAAACCCGTCCGGGGCCACAGCATGACCCCCAAACCTCATCCCCCCCCACATTTAAAAAGTGCGGGAAAAAAGGGGAGTCTTTAAACCCCCTTTTTTAGTTTCACTGAACATTGACTATACTGTCCTGGGCCCACAGCATAAAGCCCCAAACCTGCATGACCCCCACTTTTAAAAAGTCCCCCAAAAAAAAGGGGGGTCTTTAAACCCCATTTTAATTTGGGAACTGGACATTGACTTTTCCTGTCCGGGGCCCAAACACATGACCCCCAAACCGCATGACCCCCACTTTTAAAAAAAGTCCCCAAAAAAAGGGAGTTTTTCCCAACCCACCATTTTAGTTGAACGGGACATTGCCCTAAACCTTTTCCTGGGAACAGCATAAACCCAAACCTCAGGGCCCCCCCACTTTAAAAAGGGGCCGGAAAAAGGAGTCTTTAAAACCCACCTTTTTTTTAGTTTCACTGGACTTTGGACTATACCTGTAGGGGCCCAACAGCATGAGCCCCAAACCTGCATGCCCCCCATTTTTTAAAAAATTTCCCGGGAAAAAGGTCTTTAAACCACCATTTTAGTTAAAACGGGACATTAAAATTACCTGTCCGGGGCCACAGCATAAACCCCCAAAAACCTTTCCATCCCCCCCAAACTTTTAAAAAGTCCCGGGAAAAAAGGGAAAGTTTTCAACCCCCCATTTTAGTTTCACTGGACTTTTGACAAATACCTTGGTCATGGGGGGCCACAGCATGACCCCAAAAAACCGGGCATGCCCCCCAAACATTTAAAAAGTCCCGGGAAAAAAAAGGATTTTTTTTTAAAACCACCATTTTATTTTAAAAGGGGACATTGACTAAAACTGTCCGGGCCCCCACATGACCCAGGGCCGGAGTTACAGGGGGGTGCGGGGAAAGCCCAGGCTGGCTTTCCGTCAAACTATTAACACGAAAGGTTTAAAAAATGCCCTGATGACGCAGAAACGAAAACTGTCTTTGCGGAACAGAATCAAAGGGGAAGTGGGGAAAACCCCAAAGCCTTCCTTGTACACAGTCAAAAAAATTGGTGCCCTTTTTTTCTTGGCATTTTTTTTTTCTTTTTTCCCTCAAGGGTGCTGGAGGAAATGGTCTTTTGAAATTTTTGTTCTTTTCCCCGTCCCCCTACTCCATTTCCTCTGAAAAACCCCTACATCTGGTCAATTTTTTTCCTGTACCTCCCGGGACAATTCGGGGGGGAAAATTTTTTTAACAGTATTTTTGTTACATGAATTTTTTTAGTATTTTTAAATTTTTAAAAACACTTTTTTTAAAATAGGAGGGAAAATCCCACCTTTTCTTTTTTTCTCTTTTTTTTCATTGTTTTTAAAAAGGGGGGTTGTCTAAAACGGGGTTTGATAGCTTGTTAAAGATCTTGAAAAAAACAAGTCATTTTGAAAATATGTGTCCATTAACAGAATCCAAATTTTCCCTTTTTTCTGACGGGCCACCATCCCCCTTTGACCCAAACCTTTTGGGACAATTGTAAAAGAAAAAAGTCTGTTAGAAAAACTTTTTTTAGAATAGGATCTGTAGTTTTGCTGCATGTCACAGAAAAATTCCCCCCAAAAAATTAAAAGGGCATTGACCCTTGAGCCACTTTGGTCTTTTTGGGGGGAAAAAACAAATGTCTGTTAAAAACAACATTTTTTTATAATGGGAAACCTTTTAGAAATTGCTGCATTTAAAAGCAGCATGAAAAAAAAAAATTTTAAAAAAAATGTTTTCTCAGCCACTTTAAAAAATTGGGGGGGGAAAAATGCCATTTAAAGAACCACATTTTGTTAAAAAGGGAACTTTGATTATTGCTGTATCTCACAGAAAACATCCCCCAAAAAAATTAAAAAATATGATTTTCTCAGCCACTTTTAAAAAAATTTGGGGGGAGAAATGCCCACTTAAAAGTCACATTTTCCTGTTCCAAAGGACCATGATTTTTTCTGAAATTTTCACAGCAAAAAGACCTCAAAACCATTGACAATGCGAAAACTTTTTAAAGATAAAGGGAAAAAATGGAATATGGTGTTGTCATGAAATCTTGTTTGTCTTTTACAGTCTCCTAACACCCAAAACCCCGAAAAATTGAACTGTTGGGAAAAGAGAAAAAAAAATTGCAGTAAAAAATGACCCTTTTTAAAAAAAAAAAGTTTTCAAGGGGGCCTTTCTGTTTGAAAAGGAATTTGAAGTGGGGACTGGCAAAAAAGGGGGAACCTCGGAAATTTGGGGGGCCACAACATGATCAGAGATCCATGCCTGTTTTCTTTCTTGATAAAATTTTAAAACGTCCACATTATCTTTGGAAACCCCGGATGCTTTTTGTCTGTAATGACTCCCCAAGCTGTGTTTTGGGGGTCCGCTCAGTATGCGCGGGCTGCTGGGAAAGGACAACACCTCTATGGCTGACGAGCCAGCTGGGGCCCATTCGCCCATTTTGGATCCCCAGAAGTCTATTGGGTCCAAAAACACATCAAAAACATTGGTGTTGAGACGCAGTATTTCGTGCACCAGATCTTAAGATGATCTCTGTTTTTTTTGGTTTGTGGGGCCCTGCATTGCATGCGTCGGGGGGGTGGTAAACAAAGTTTGGGCCAAGGTCCCCCAAATTGGGGCTTCTGCCCCCTTTCCCCTGCTGCTGCCGCTACGCCTACTTGGCCCTACTGCTGTACGTCGTTAAAAAGGTTGTTCCACCGTGCCCATTTGGGGAAGTGAACCCAGAGAAACAAAAAGTCTCCATTTGATCAATCAGCAAGGTCCCCCTTTTTTTCCTGCATTTTACTCTTTTTTTTGGGTGGGGGGGAAAGGGAAAAAAGTGCTGATTTTTTTTTTTTGCCCCCGGGGACCCAGGAGGGTGGCCACCCAGTAACTTTTTGGTTCATTTTGATGGCCTTAATGCGGGGGGGGGGGATCATGTTGGGGGAAAGGGAAAGAAACCAAGCACTCTTTGGGGAAAGATGGAGCCTTGATTTCCCAAGCTTTTGGTCGGGGGGCACTAGCAAACTGATTTTCCTCTTTTCCCTCCTCCCCTCAAATTCGCCCCAAACCTCTTCCCAAGGCGGGGGACGTCGGAAAACATGGTGTCTAGGAATACCCCCCTCCTCCTCCTCCCCTCCGCTGCCCCCCGGCACAAACTTCAACACAGCCCTGACTTTCCGAATGATGCACCCTGAGAGCTGATGCGCCACCTTTCACTAGCTCTGGACCCCGAAACCATGCCTAATAAAACCGATAAATTGGAAACTGTGGGCCCTTTTGGGTTTGAAAAGGAGAGAAAGGTCCTTTTCCCCCATCTGGGGTCCGTCTCCTCCCCCCCGTTTGCTGGCGGGGGGCCCTTTTGGGTTTTAGAGTGTCCCCCAAAGAACTTTCCCGGAACTAAGAAATTTCCCCCAAAATGCTCATGCTGACAAGGGCATTGTCCCCATGACCCTTTTGGTGGCTTCTTCAAAAAGGCAAAAGGGGTGGTTTCAGAGGGTCTTTCCCCCTGCCCCCCCACTCTCGGTGGTTTTAAAAAACCCCCAGGGGCCGTACCGCTGCTTTTTTTTTTTTTCAGGCCATGTGTCCCCTTCGGTTTCTGCGTGATTTAAAATTTCGCTTTTGCCCCAATCGCTGGAGCATGTGGAAAGGGGGGAATTCCCAGCGTGTTACCCCGTCAACAATGAGGGCGGTTGACGGGGAGGCCCCAAAACGGGTGCAACGCAGCCCGGCGGGAGAAGCCGGGTTTCGAACCCGGGGGAAGGTGGGGGGGGGGGGGAATGGGTCAACCTCGAGCCTTTTTTCAGCAGGCAGTCCAAAAACCCCGGGGAGCTCTTTAGAAATTTTTGGACGAAAGGTTTTATGCATGTGCCAGGCAAGGGAATGTGCTCCGCCTACCGATTTTTAAAGGGCGCCCAGCGATTTTTGCCCGTTATCGCCAAAACCCCCCTTGCCTTGGGACAAAAGGGTTTTTGTCACCCGCCAGCGCTTTGGGCTCGTTGCTTAGAGCCGGGCCCAAACTCCTGACCCGTGTTTGACGGTCTCCCCAAAGGCAGATTAATTTCAACCCCGGCCCGGGGTCTCTGGGGGAAGTGATTTCCACCAGAGGGGCCTTGGGGAAAAAGCCCGCACCATCCCTCGGTTTTTGGGAAAAGCGTGGGACCGAGACTGAGGGGCCACCGTCCCCCCAGGAAATCCAAACCCCGCTCACCCAGTGAGTGTCACAAAAGATATAGGGCCCTTTTGGGCCCTGCTTTCTAGTCCATGGTCGGGGGTGAGATGGCTTTTCCCCCCGGGCACAGATGCAGACAACGCCCCTTGAAATTTTAGATGTCAAAGTGGGTGGCCAGGGCAGGGGCGGGTTTTCGGCAAAGAAAAAGCCTGCTCCCGGGATCTGGAAAATTTGGGGGGAAGCGAAAGGGGCCCCTGACGTGGCGGAACCCCCTGTGTCCACCAGGGCGGAAAAGGGAAAAATTTCCCCAAAGGGCCCAAAACCCGGCAATGCCGAAATTCAGGGTTTTGGCTTTGGGATGGTTTGGGTTAAAGTGTTTTTTTTCTGGGTCCCAAAAACCCGGAAGACAGAAGGCCCGGCTGGGTAGATGGCCGCTGTAAAGGGGTGCAGGTCCGGGGCAAACTGGGGGAAGGGGGAAGGGGTTTGGTGGGTCTCTGGTGGTTTCTGGGGGGGTACTTTGGGGGGGGGGGTTGGGGGGGGCGGTGGGGGGCTTTAAGCGGAGGCGATCCCTGATCAAAGACTCCCGAAGACATGGGCAAACTGGAAAGGGAAAGTTTGGGGGGGTGGCGGAGGAGGAGGGAGGGGGAGACAGAGGGGTTTTTGACAGTGGGTTTGGGGGCCCCGGGGGTTTTGGGTTTGGGTTTTTTGGCCAAGTGTTCCCCCATTTCAAAATCATGCATTCCCTGCATGTGCAGACATTTTTGGGGGGGTTAACCCCCTTAAGGTTCTTGCCTCTACTTATGCGTTTACGGCAAAGGCGGCATATGACATCGCTGGGGAATCAGAGGCTTGCTCAAAGAAGGCCCCGGCTTGAGAAGGGCCTGGACCTTTTTTTACGGGCATAAGCGAGGGGGCGGGGGTTTTCGCCCGACCGGGGGTGGGCGGAATCATATCAGCCCATTCTGCGACCCCCCCCTTTTCCCCTTTTTTGGGGCGGGGCCCATATTGGAAAATACCCATCGGGCCCTTTCCCCCTGTCCCCCTGATTTAAGCCTTTGCAAACAAATTCTGCGGAAAAAAGACCGGATGGAAACCGCCCAAAGTTTGTCATCAACATCATCCATTTTCAAACCCCAGGTGGGGGTGAAGGGTCGCCCGGGGCATTTTTCACCAGAAAATGCGGGCTAAAAAAGCCCCCGGGGCACCCCCCAAAGGTTGTTGCGGGGGGGGCGGCCCCCCCGGGAAATTTTTGCAAAAATTGGGAAAAAGGGCCCTTTCCTTTTCCCCCTCCTCTGATGGCTTTTAGAAAAAAAGGGGGTCAGAGCAAGGGGAAAAAAAATCCTTTTTGGCCTCGTGATCTCTTACCATGCCTTCTGACCCCAACCGCATTTTGTCCTCAAAGAGGTCTTTAGGGAAAATGGATTTTTCCAAAGTGGTGGGTACAAAGAAATTGAAAATTTGGGCTGCTTTATGGGACAGATGCTGTTTATGCTGATGACGACCCCTTTTTTGGCCCTGACTGCGAGGACGAAAGGGGGTTAAAACTGCTAGATGCAGGTTGCATTAACCACTGAAGGACAGATTTGGGGACGATGTTGTTTTTAGAATTTACAGGGCCCCAACCCCGTGATGACAGGGGCCCGCGGTCCGCAACTGACGATCCGCTGGAAAGCATGTTTCGCCAAACACTGGGAAAGGGGCACCTTCTCTTTGTACCTCTACTCCATGGGGCTACCCCCCTCTTTGCTCGTTCCCACCTGAAATTTTGCTCCATGTTCAGAAATATAAAAAAAATTTTAGAAGGTATGGGGGGAAAAGTTTTGGGGAAAATCCCCTTATTTAAAAACAGCAAAATCACAGCTATTCCCCAAAAACCCCCTAATCAAAAAAAAAATTGCTGGAAATTTAAATTTAACGCAAGGTGTCTATCAACAAATCTGACTTTGGCAAAAAATCCCAAAAAAAAACGTAAACTGTTAAAGTTTTGATATAAAAAATGTATTTTTTTTCACCTTTCAATTCACCTGGGTGGGAAAATAGAATTGCTGTTTTTTAAAATTTACGTAGATGCTGCGTAATAAACAGGGCTGGGTGGGGCCCAAAAATCAAAAAACACCCTAAATGTGGGTGTTTTCGTACGATACACCGGGATTTTTGGGAACAAACAACCTGTGCTGGGCTACAAGATTTCTGGTTTTTTAAATTTAAGTGCAAGGGGGATATATTTAAAAAGTCACAGGTGTAATGGTTTTAAAAATTTAACAAACCCTTTTGAAAAGTTTTTTACTGATAATTAAAAAATGGGTTTTGGGAGCTTTAAAAAAGAGACCTGCAGTTTCTAGAAATTATGTTTTTCCAATATAAGTTTTAGGCTGGCCCAAAAAATCCCGGAAAAAATTTCAATAGCAAACTGTTAAAAAATAAAGGGTATTTTCCCCTACAATGTCTACACTAAGTTCTTGGTTTAACTTTAAACCATGTTTTTTTATAGATAGAGCTTGTCTTTGGGTTTGAAACCCCGGGGGCCCAACCCCCCCCCCCCCCCTCCCAAACCCCCGTGAATTTACAGTGGTTTGATTCTGCTTTAAAAAAATTTTTAGCCCAACACATAAAAAAGTTCAAATCCCTAATTAACTTAAAATTTGGAAAGGGTCACAGTAATAGTAGAGGTTTTTTTTCTGTGCAGAAAAAAGACTAATTTCCCCTTTAGCTTTTTGGGGCCCCAGGCAGAGCCCCAGGGGCCAAAACCCCAGGGGACCCCTGAGAGACACTGAGGCCCGAAAAGGAAAACCCTGTTCATGTTTAAAACAGGTCATGTGAATTTTTTCCCGCCAACCCCAACCAAAAAACATCCCATCATGACGTCGCACAACCCCATCTACCCCTGCTCTATTCTGTAATCTTTAATTTCTGGCCGCCAAAAATTTAAAAGGGAAACGCCGAAAAAGGCTCGATTTATAAAATATGCACAGATTTTAAACCCCTTTAAAAATCGGGATGATTGGAAATTTCCGGGTAACCATAAAAAAACCCGCCGATTTCAAAAAATTCTCGATAAAAATTTGATAAAAAAATACTTATGAGAGTATTTTTACAGAATTTTAAATGTTTATGACCGGGGATTCCCAAAAAGGTTTCATATTTGCTTAAAAGGAGCCCCGAAAAAACCCCAAAAAGTGTATCATATGTGCCCATAGCTTTTGGGGCGGTACTCTGGGAGTAGTACCCTATGTGCAATGAAGGGGAGGGGCCTTTGGGCAATTCAGTAACCTCGGGGGGGGCCCCAAAACTGCATAAACCCAATTTGAGTCAATGTTTTTTTTACGGTGGGTTTTGGCAGTCATGTTGGTAAATTTGGGGAGGCTTCAGGCCCTCCTAGAAACTGTCCCCCACCATAGAACATACTTGTATTTTTTCCCCCTTTGGGGAAATTTTAATATGGCAATCTGGATTCATGGGGAAAAGGATATAGTGGTTTTTTTCCCCGGAAAAATATAAGGGGTAGGGTTTTCTGTTCGGGCTCAGTTTTAAATCCAGCTATTTTGGGTGTGAACAAGGGCCCCCCAATGGTGGTGTTTTTTTAAAATAAGTAATGTCCCCCTTTTTTTTGGGGTTTTTTTTTTTGGGAAAAATTTTCCCGTGAGGGACTCGCAACGAAAAAAGGACCTTTTACCCCCGGGTTTTCGAAACTTGGGGTTTTTTGGGGACCCGGTTTCCAAAAAATACTTTATATTTTAAAATTTTTTTCCCGGGATGAAAATTTTTTTTCTGCCCAATTGTTTCTGGGGGCTAAGGGTTGGGCACAAATTTAAAAAAAATTTTTTTTTTGTGGCATTTCCCCGAGGTGCTGTGCACCCGCCTAGTCCCTTTTGTATGTGCGTCCTAAGGGCTGTAAGCACATGGGGGCACCCCCAAAATTTTTCACCCTTATTTTTATTGCTTTTTTCTATATCCAATTGTAAAACCCGGGAACCACCCCCCTCCCTGTCCTGAGGATGGTAGTGGTTGTTCAATGGGGATTTTTTTTTTCATTTCCCCGTCTCTCCCTGGGATTTTCAAATGTGGGTTTTTTTTTCATATGGTCGAAAAGGTACCAAAACATTGTGCAGTCGTACATTTTTATTGTTCCCTTGGCGGGGGGATCCCTTTTTGGTTTTTATTCAAACAAAACCCGATGCAAACCGTCAAGTTTTC
>JAODAL010034814.1:0-43747 GCA_025379985.1 Phyllomedusa bahiana | reverse complement strand
GGGCCAGATGACCCCGAACCCCCCCTAAGAAGACCGATAAATTGAGAAACTGTGGGGGCCTTGTGGTTTCGAGGGAGAAAAGGCTCCGTGGCTGAATCTGTGCCCGTCCCTCCTCATCGCTGGTGGGATGATTTTTCAGATGTCCCAACATTTTTCCAAACTAAGACCCACAATGCTCATGCTTGAAAAGGGCATTGTCCGCTTTGCCCCTTTTGGGGGTTTCTCAAATGGCAAGGAGGGGTGCAGAGCTCTTTCACCTGCTCCACTCCGGGGGTTCAACCCCGAGGCCCCCCCCGCTGTTTTCGGGGCCTTGCATTCGTACTGGTTAAGGGCATTGCGCGCGCAACAATCACGGGAGCATGTGGGGGGGGAATTCCAGCGTGTTCCCACTCAAAAATGAGAGGTTGGGGGGGAGGCCGAGTACGCTGCAACCAGCCGGGGGACAAGCAGGGTCAAACGGGAAGGCGAACTCAGACCTCAAGCCTTTCCTCAGCAGGCAGTCCAGTCCGGGTAGCCTTTAAAAAATTTCTGGACGACAAGGTCATGACACTGCCAGGCAAGGGATGTAATCCGGGCTCCCGATCTTAAGGGCGGCCAGCAATTTCGACCTTATCGCACACCACCTTCCTGGCACAAGGTTCTTTCCCACCCGCGCTCGTCTCGTTCGGGAGCCTCCCAGCTCCCTACTTTGTGGGGTTCCCCAAAGAAAATTTAATTTAAAACAGGGCCGGGTTTTCCGGGGCATGATGCCACCAGAGGATTGGGGAAAAAAACCCCTGCACCACCCTGGGTTTTGAAGAGCGGCCCGAGCCTGAGAGACCGTCACACCTAGAATCCACCCAGCTCACCCCTGAGCTTCACGAGATAAGCGGCCTTGCCGTGCTTTTCTGGTCATGTGTCGCTGGGCAATGGGTTTTCCAGAACAGATGCAGACAATGCGCTTGAAATTTTAGATGACACTGGTTTGGGCCCGGGGAGGGGGCTTTCTGGCAAAAAAAATGCCCGTCGGCATCTGGTATTTGGGGGGGAGCAAGGGCCCGACGGGCGGAACCCCCCTTGTCCACCAGACGGGAAAAACAACATTTTCCCAAAGGGCCCAAAAACCTGGCAAGCCGAAAATTTAGGTTTTGGCTTTGGGGGGGTTTGGGTTAAAGTGTTTTCTTTTTTCTCCCAACCTGGAAACAGAAGGCTGGGTGCTGACTGGCCGTGTGGCGGCGGCTCAAACTGTGGAAGGAGAAAAAGGGGTTATGGGTATGGGGGTGCTGGTGGTACTCGGGCGACGGTGGGGGCTGAAGCGGAGGGTATCCCGATCTGACTCTAGGAGACATGGGGAATGAGGAACGCCCTTGTGGTGGCGGAGGGAAAGGGGGGGAGAAGAGGGGTGAAGGGTTGGAAGCCCCGGGATCGGGGTGCCTTTTTTTGGCCCAAATGTTGCCTCCATTTTTAATAAATTGCATTCATGCATGTGACTAAATGTTGGTGGTGCTAAACCCAAGATTCTTCTCTACTTTTCTTTAGGGAAAAAACGGCAAAAGAATCGCTGGGGGAATCAAAGGCTTGCTCAAAGAAGGGCCAGGGCTTGAGACTCCTGGACCCTTTTTGACGGCATAAGGAGGCGGTGTTTCCGCGGGTCGTGGCTGGCGGAATATCTCTGGACTTCTGGACCCCCCCCCCCTCCCCTTTTTGAGGGGGACCTGTACTGAATACCCCTGTCTTCCCTCGTCCAGTGATGAAACGCTCGCAATAAAATTCTGCTGAAAATACCCTGTTAGATCCAAATTGTCATCTCATCTCATCATACAGGTGACTTGGTGGTCTCCTGACATTCTGCATCCCGGAGCTGGGGCTAAAAACAAGAGGCACGCAAGACGTTGCGACCGCCCCCGGGTTTTTCCCATTTACCCGGGTTTCTTCTCCTCCTCTGATGGATCAGTAATGGGGAAACAGAGCAGACAAACTATCCTCTTTGGTCTTGGTCTTTTTGGAAAAGCCTTCTGCCCCCAAGCGCATTTTGTCACAAAGAGGTCTTCAGAAAATGGATTATCAACAGTGGTGGGCACGAGTTGACTTTGGATGTTGGACGATGCTGATGTGCTGATGACGAATTGTGGCCGTGACGGGGGGAAGGGGGGTAAGATGCTGGATGCAGGCTGCATTAACCACTGAAAAAACGATTGGCACGCTTTCGTTACTGAATTCACAGGGCCTGCCCAGCGATGACGGGCCCTGACGGCTTGCAAGACACCCCGGGGCATGGGTGTTGTGCGCACTGGGGAAGGAGCCCTTCTCTGGGACCTCTACCCCCATGTCCTCCCCCCTTTTTGGGCCGCTTCCCCACTTGCATTTCGCCCCATGTTCAAAATATAAAAATTTAAGAAAGTATGGAAGAGTTTTTGACAGTCTTTATTTAAAGCGGCAAATCACACTATTTAAACCCCTCAAATTTTCCCTAAGCCAACTGGGATTGAAACTGAAATGTTTCTAGCGAATACCTCGAAATGCGGTCTGGTGGAAGAACCGTAAAAAAAACAACAGTGTTTTCCCTTTAGTCCAGGGATTTACAATGCCCAGTAGGATTAGGAATTAAAAGTTTTAAAAAACTTCATAAAGTGCCTATCTTGCCAAATGAATTCAATAGTGAATAAAATATTTAAAAATTACAGATGAAAATTTCTTTTTTGCAGCAATGACAAAAAAGAAAATTCTAAATTTTTTTATCGAATTGGAAAAACAAAGTGGGATTTGAAAAAACTAGGGCCGTACCCCGTAAAAAAGCTATTTAAAAGTTTACGGGAAAAAAAAAAACAAAAAAAAAAGGGGTTTTTGCACAAAAGAAAAAACACCAAAATAACTAAAAAACACCTTTTTTTGAAATGTATAAGGGTAATAAAAGGGGGGTTTGCACCTAGAAATACACCTGCAATTACTAGCAAATTTCTGTATGGAAAAAATTAAAGATGGGGGCTTTGAAAAAAATGGCTGCGCCAAATGAAAAAACCTAATTAAATTGTGTAAATAATAAAACGTGGTTTTTGCACCCAATAACTACACCTGCGCTGACTAGAAAAGTTCTGTATCCTATTGTAAGTACAAAGTGGGTCTTTGAACAAAACTGAGCTGCGACAAAGTGAAAAAAAACCTAATTAAATTGTGTACAGATAATAAAAGGTGAGTTTTTTTCACCTATCAAATACACCTGCAGTTACTAGAGAAGATCTGTATCCTAATATAAGTACAAGATGGATCTTTCAACAAAATGGCTGCGCCAAATGAACAAAACCTAATTAAATTGTGTACGGATAAAATAAACGTGGTTTTTTTGCACCTTTTAAATAACCTGCGGTGACTAGAAAAGTTCTGTATCCTATTGAAAGTAAAAAAGTGGGTCTTGAACAAAGCTGGGCTGCCCAAAGTGAACAAAACATAATTAAATTGTGTACGGATAATAAACTGTTTTTTGCCCTATAAATACACCTGGGGTTAACTAGAAAAATTCTGTATCCATTGAAAGTACAAGTGGTCTTTGAAAAAAACTGACTGCGCCAAAGTGAAAAAAAAACCAAATTTAAAATCGTGTACAGATAAAAAAGGGGTGAGGTTTGCCCCTATCAAATACCCTGCATTCTGTATCCTAATATAAGTACAGGCTGCACAAAATCAAGCTAATATTTCACCAAAAACGGCAAAAACTGTTACTAAAAACCCTTTTAATGCGGGGTCAAAGCAATCTGGCTGCAAAATTCCCCCTCCTTTCAAAAGCCTGCCGCCACCGTCGTCTGTTTCCGCCCTCCCCCCCCGCCGCGGGCCCCTCCCCCCCTCCTCCCGTGGCTGTACAGGCTAGATGTCCTTTAAAAATTTCGCCTAAGAACTAAAAACTGAAATTCTCTAATCTACCTTGTTCTAATGTTAACAGTAAAAGCAATTGTCTGTGTGAAAAAGAGAACTGTTTCGCTGAGTTGTATTGAAAAGGACCTAGAAACCCACCCGCTCTTATGGAACGACAACAAGATGGAACGGGAAAGGGCTGTTTATGTAAAACGGGTCATGTGATTTTCCAGCAATCAAAACCAACCATCCCGTCATGAGTGAACCCAAATCCCCTCTTTATCCCTTAAGCTGATTTGGGGCCCCCAAAATGACAGGAAGGGAAAAAAACCCAAATTTTAATAATTAGGGCAGATTTTCACTAAATTATCGCGGATCGAAAATTCCTTCACAAAAAAACCCGGCCGATTTCAATTTTGTCGAAAATAATCGCTCACATACTCACTACTTTTAAAAGGGCCAATTTTTCAGTTTTAATCTTTTACTATATTTTAGTTAAAAAAAATCTTTGCAATAGTTTTCTGTTCCGCTTTGCTGTATTTTCATTATTTTAAATATTTTATTTTTTCCCTTTTACTTTTTTAGTGCCTCTTTACTGGCCTTCTGTTTAAGTGTTTAAAAAATTTTTTTTTTTTATTTTTTGCCTGCATTTTTTTCTTTCTTCTACTTTTTAAAAACCAGTCCCAGTCAAAGTGGTTTTGGGCCTTCCCAACAATTAAAATTAGCCTTCCTGAAATTCAGTGTTTTTTGTGACTCCTCGACAAAAACTCTATTGAAGGGTAAATGGAAATTTATTATATTGCAATATACTTTGATAGACCCACATTTATCATATATTGCATGGACACTCTATTGATGTCAATAGACACCATGTGCAGGGGATTTCAATACTAGTTTCTAGGTTCTCTGCAGGAAGTCATTCACGAAACTCTGGTACGAAGTTTGGAGACCAGAAGGTGGAGTAGCAAGTGTTAGTCGTGAAGTGGTAGGCACCAGATGAGGTGCCATAAGAGAGCAAGACTGGCAGTCTTGTCCCCAAAAGTGATTTTGTCAACCTAGCATGGGAGCATGGAGCTGTAGCCAGGGTAATCCCAGAAGAAGAAAAGAGGAGAAACGAGGCAACACGTGGAACACCATTTTTTCTTTATTTAAAGCCCCCATTTGAAGTGTCAGAGGAAGAGCATAAGATTGCCATGGCAAGATGTGGAGCGGTAGTATTCACACATAGGGATGCCTCTTCCACAAAGCCTAGGTGCAGGAATTTCCCAGATGCAATGGAAAGTCCTTAATGACATGTTTGGAGCTGTTGCATTAGAAGCAGAGATTCTGCCGGCATTGGAGAGAACGTTCTTGCTCAGACAGGTGGGCTTTTTCCATTTGCATGGGTTCTTCTTGTGAAAACATTGGCGGAGGAAGTGGAGGCCTTTGGAATGCCAAAGCAAATCTAGGAAGTCTATGAGGTCAGATGGTTTCACGCTGTTGACGGATCTCCAGTTGTCAGCAAAATGGATGTCTATCCTAGTTGCTAGGCAAATTTCATCCAGAGAGGTAGATCTTATCCGGCCAGCTCGTCCTTGCCAAAAAGTCAAATATGAGGGCATCGTCATTCCACACAAGCTCAGATGAGAGTATGCAGAATTGCCCTGTGAATTACCTGACTGTGGAGTCACCCTGACGTAGGCAGAGGAGAGAATCCGCAGCAGATGAAGCTCGTCCATTCTCTTCAAATACATTACGGAATGTTTCCCAGAGGGGAATGGCCCAGGCCAAGGCTTTGCCCGACAGGACATCAGCTCCAGGCGGATGGGGTACTGACTCAGGAACCCTCTGCAGGTCTTGGGATTTCCATCATAAAGCGGTGACAAGGAAAGGCATAGCATAGGATCCAGAAGGACCTGAAAGGCAGCAGGAGATGGATTTGCCAAGGGTGATGGAGCAGACATAGCCAGTTGTAGATGGGCTGCCAGGTTGTGCACTAGCTGGTCAATCTGAATGCTCTCTAGTGGGCCACAACAGCAGATATATCCTGAAGTTTAGGCAGTGGCAACCTGGCAGGATTCATGGCCACTTCGGATTATAACGGATTCCTGGAGGTGAATTCTCTATACCACCAAAACAGTGGTATAAGCCACGTCAGGGAGCAGAGTCTAAGGAGCCTCCCGTTCTTTGTCAGAGCCGGCCACAAGACCAGTTGATCTTGTGCAGTGGGAGACTCATAGGTCGCTATGCCTGCTGCGACTTGCTTGCGGTGGTGGCTGGGGTGCAGCATGGTACAAAATTGATAGGTTGAGACATAGTCGGGGACAGACAGAAAGGTCGGGACAGGCGGAAGGCAACATGGTCAGGATAAACGAGCAGGAAGGTCTGGTACATAGAATAAACTAAGATGGCGCAATACTCTCCAAACAATACCTAAAGACACTAATGAAGTGGCAGATTGCACAGGAGGAGTGGACAGAATATAGGGTCAGCACCCAGTGATTACTATTTGATTGAATGGACTGCCCAGCACATTTCAGGTGTCTGACACAAAATACTGACACTCTCTGACACACCTGAAATATATCAAATATGAGGTATTAGTTGACATAGTATGAACTAATACTTATCCATTGCGCAGTTTTTAAATATTCTTTTGCCTTCCTAGTGGGTGGGTGAGTGAGCAACTGCAACAGTTACTGTATATTTCTCCCAGGTGCACTGGGGCTTAATTCCGTCCTACTGGGTTTTTTTTGTTTATTGTAGAGTAAATAATCTTCCTTTTTCTGTGACAATTTTAGTAAATCCTTGTGTTCCCTATGAAACAACAATTCTGGAGCATCTTCTCTTATAACTCTTTGTTATACTGAAAAGAAATGTATTTTTGAATCTGTCCGACGGGTGTTTCTAGATGGGGATGTGTCTCTACAGTCTTACATTTTCCAATAAGTGTTGACATGATTACTATGTCCAGGAATGCCACCTTTTCAAAACTGAAATAGTAACACCCACCTGACAGATTCAGTAATTTCTAAGAGAAATAAAGGCTTATATTCCCCATGAAACAGCAAGTCTGGAACATCTTCTCTTATAACTTTGTGTTGTGCTGTTACTATTTTATTCCTTCTAGAAATTTATCACTGAATCTGTCAGACATCTGATACCAGTACGAGGTGTTTCCTTGCACCAGGTCCATTTTTACAGAGGAGGTAGGCACCGTTTGCCCCATCCATCCTGAAAAATGGTCTGGTGGTCCCTGCCTTCCTGATCGTTGTATATACAGCACTCAATGAGATCAGCGGCCCAGAAGATGTCGGGAGCTAGCTTCTCAGTAGGGGAACAGGGAGAGGTGAGTATCTTTTTAAAAAAATGTTTGATTAACCTATATATTTGCTTATATTTACCTACATGGAGCATATACCTACCTACAGGGGGCCATGTACCTACTTACAATGGGCTTATATACCTCCTTATAGGGGGCCAATATATCTACCTACCTATTTGGGGCTTATGTACATACCTACTGGGGGGCCTCTATAGCTACCTACCAACTGGGGGTTTATATACCTACCTACCTACAGGCTATGTACCGACCTATATAAAGGTGGCTAATATACATGTCTACCTATCTACTGTGGGCCAATATACCTAGCTATGGGGCTTATATTCTTATCTACCTACAAAGGCACTTTATACCTATTCATCTACCTACATATAAACCTACCCACCTATCTACAGAGCCTATAAAATTACCCATCTACCTACCTTAGATACCTTAGAAACTTAGATACCTACCTATTGGGGAACCTATAAATCTACCTACCTAATGGGGGGATTTACACCTACCTAATTGAGGACTACCTACCTAAAAAGGGTTTTACCTATCTGCCTACCTTGTTTGGGGGTGTTCCTACATACTATATTGGGGAATTTAACTAACTACTATATGGGGACACAAAGCAAGACTAAAACTTGGTACACAAACAGAAACCCCTTAGCAATTTGGGGACACGTTTACTGGTAGAGGCACAAGGAGGTCATTATTACCATTTTGGGTGCTATAGATGTGAATATTGTACAGAGGTAGGAATTGGTAGAGAAGTCCTGGAAAAGCGAGGTTTAATGAACAAAGAATTGGATTCAAAGCCTCAGAATTAAGTACCAGGCCTCACTCAGAATCTGTGTCCACAAGAAATCAATAATCACTTGCTCACTCCAAAACTAGCAAGCCATTTTATGTATAGGAAGTGATATGAAATAATATAAAATTGATAATTATCACATTACAGATTGCAGGAAAAGCTGCTAGCTCTTAAAATCTTGTTTTTGCTCTCAAACTTTGCCTTACTTAGAGTTGTGCTAGAAAAATCAATAAAACAAATATCACAGGCTCACCTGGCTAACAAAAGCCATGTCACAGTGGCCCTAGAACCAGTTAAACAATACTGAATACTGGTTTTTTTTTGTGGTTGTGGTCCACTGTGTCTTCATTTATCGATCTTGGGAGACTGAGAAGTTAGAGAAAAAGAACTTCCGTAACAGGAAGCGCATCTTGCCAGGGAGTCCAGCCTCAAAAGCTTTTTATTATTCTGTTCACACCTTAGCCATCCTCTAAGGGGCCCAGGTAGAGATTTCTTCCAAAGGGCTAAGCATCAAAAGGCTAGGCCAGATGCCTTGGCACCAAATTCAATAACGAAGTCGAATGCCCACATGGGTCTCATTACCTTTTGAGACCAAGGAGTTAGGACATACGGAGAATGGCTACTAGGAACCTGCTGGTAAAGTGTTGTTTGGTATTAGAACATAGCTGGGGTTCAGCGGGGTCCGATGATATCAGCGCTGCCTTTCTGTGACCTCCCCGGGAGAAGCTAGGACCCATTTTAGATTACAGGTCCTAGAACTCAGCCCAGAGTAGAGGCGGAGGCATTGAGCCCCCCCAAGGGGCGTTAGCAGGTGTGAGGGGGTGTGACCAGGTAAGATTAAAAAGTGTGGGACTGCCAACAGCCCAGGTTGCCTGTTGTTGGGTACCACACTAGGTATATCAGGAGAAACCAGGAACTTGCTGGCATCACATGCCCCATGTAGCTACGCAGCACCAAGGCCTAACACCAGGTAACTGACCTTGTTTGTATATATTGTCTACCCACCCAGCTATGCCACAGGGTTGGCATATCTCTGTTTCACTGGTGACAGTGAAAAGGGGTCTCTCAGCCAGTCACTGCTGTTGGCATGTGTTATGCCACGCCGGTGGTCACGTGGGCCTTCCCACGTGCCTCCCTGTGCCCACATGGACAGGGAGTGTCTGTGAAACGGTATCCAGCTGGGGTGCAGAACGTCACGCATATGTCACATATACGGTCACTTGTCAGGCTGCAGCCAGAGGGTCCTGACGCATCGACCTACAAATAAAGCATGTTCATGACATGAGGATCCTAAAATGATTGTGTGATAAATTCTGTAGGGAAGAGTCATGGCTGGGAGAAGACATCATGGCAGTCTGGGCTGGGATAGAGAAAACAGGGAAAGAGAACAACACCAATCAAAGAAGATGTCTCCTGTAATTTACTGCATGTAACTTTACTGAAATCACATGTATGTGTGTAGAGCACCTGAACACACCAGGTATCTCCCACTGTATGTATATTGGCTGTAGTGTAGTGGTTTTTATTAAGCAACAGAATGGGGGTATTATTCAGTCACTATGTGACTTGGGAATCCTGGTGGACAGTAAACTTAATTGCAGCAGCCAGTGTCAGACAGCAGCTGCCAAGACAAATAGGATCATGGGGTGCATTAAAAGGAGCATAGAGGCACATGATGAGAAAATTATTCTCCCACTATACAAGTCACTGGTTAGACCACACATGGAATATTGTGTACAGTTTTGGGCACCAGTGCACAGGAAAGACATTGTAGAGTTTGAACAGGTACAAAGGTGGGCACCAAAAATAATAAAAGGAATGGGTGGACTACAATACCCAGAAAGATTAACGAGATTGGGGTTATTTAGTTTAGAGAAAAGACGGCTTCGGGGGGACATAATAAAATATGTTTAAATACATCAAAGGTCAATATAGAGACTCTCCCAAGATTTATTTAAAACCCAGGGCTGTATCTAGAACAAGGGGGCATTCTCTACGTCTTGAGGAACGAAAGTTTCTACATAAACATAGAAAGGGATTCTTTACTTTAAGAGCAGGGAGACTGTGGAACTCTCTGCCAGAGGAAATTGTCATGGTGAATTCACTGACAGAGTTCAAAAAGGGTTTGGATGCATTTCTGGAGCGTAATATATAACAGGTTATAGTGTCTAGGATTCTGGAGGGGGGTCATTGATCCAGAGATTTTTCCGATTGCCAGATTGGAGTCGGGAAGCAATTTTTCCCTAAAATGAGGACAATTGGCTTCTACCTCATTGGGGTTTTTTGCCTTCCTCTGGATCAACACCTTAGCACAACAGGCTGAACTGGATGGACGTCTCGTCTTTTTTCGGCCTTACAAACTATGAAACTATGTGGTGACGATATGTTGTCATGATATCTGGTCATGATGTGGCGGTTTTATTTAGCCACCATGTGGTGATGATATGTGCCATGGTGTGGTAATATTATTCAGTCACTGTGTGGTGGTGATATGTGGTCATGGTGTTGTGATGTTATTCAGTCACTATGTGGTGATAATATGTGGTCATGATTTAGCGGTGTTACTTGGCCACTATGTTGTGGTGATATGTGATTATGATGTGGCGGTTTTATTTTAACCACTATGTGGTGGTGATAATAGAAAAGTGAAACAATTATAAAACTTATTTTAGCACCACTTTTGCTGTTTAAAAGGAACAAAACATTTAACAATTGTATACCATTTTACAAAAAAAGTAAATGTAAAAATTACATAAAAATAAATCCTTTCATGTCACGAGAAGGTGAAAAAAATTATAGAATAACCAAAATTTACTAAAAAAAGGGAAATTATGAAAGTAAAGGGGGGCAGTTTGGGACTTGATAAGGGAAAATGTGGACATCGCGGCTACTGAGAGCGAAAACGCCCGACTATCGTCATGGGGCGATAGCCGAATAGTCAATTATCAAGCCCAAATTTTTCCGATAGTCATAATAAATTATCCCCGTGACCTTTAAAAAGTCATGGGAAAAGGAACAACCCCCTTTCCCTTCCCTTACCCCAAACGGGGCCCGAAGAAGCGGGAATTAACATCCACAACAGAAAACCCTGGATACGGCAACATTTTAAAGGCAACAAAATTTTGGGTTTTATAAAAGTCCGGGAAAAAAAAGGGGTCACAGACCAAAAACCAAAATCCCGGGTCTATACCACAGCCGGGCCCCCTTAAAACCCCTGCATGACCCACAAATTAAAAAGGCCTGAAGGCGTATAAATTTTGACCCAAACAATTTATTTTGAATTTTGGTTATTGAATATTTCCTGTCCGGGAAAACGCAGAAAGAGCCCCACCCCCAGGGATGCCCCCAAGTTTAAAAAAAGTGCCGGAAAAAAGGGAGCTTTAAAACCACCATTTTGATTTTTTCACTGGACAAAGCCCTATCCCTGTCCGGGGCCACAGCATGACCCCCAAAAACCTGCAGGACCCCGGGATTAAAAAGTGCCCCGGAAAAAGGACCCTTTTCAACCCCCCTTTTAAATTTTGAACGGGACATAGACTACCCCTGCCCGGGGCCCACAGCAAAACCCCCAAAAACCCTGCATGACCCCCAAAATTTTTAAAAAAAGTCCCGGGAAAAAAAGGAGTTTTTAAACCCCCCAAATTTTAGTTGAACTGGACATAGACTATCCCTGCCCGGGGAAACCCAAACACTGTTCAAGTTTTCCTGTACCCCCGGGAAAACAATTAAAGGGGGAATATTTTTTATCACCCTTTTTTTGGTATATGCAAGTTTTTAGTAGTTTAATTCTAAAAAAACATTTTTTTAAAAAGGATGGAATCCCACCACATCTTGTTTCTTTTTTTTTTAAAATTTTGTTTTAAAAGGGGGTTGCTCGCTACGGGGATTGCTACCCACTTTTAAAAGATCTTTGCAAAAAAAAAGCCCATTTTGCAATATGTGTCCATTAACAGTTCCTCCCCCTTTTCCCCGGTTTCTGAAAAGCACCATCCCCTTGGGGCCACTCTTGCCCTTTTTGGGAAAACAAATGTCTGTTAAAACAACATTTTTTAAAAATAGGACCTGTTAATACCCTGCATTTCAGAGCAAAAACCCCCCAAAAAAATTTAAAACCCCCTGCCCCTTTAGATCCACTTTTGACAATTTGAGAAAAACCAAATGTCAGTTAAAAACAACATTTTTTAGAAAAGGACCTGAGAATAGTTTGCTTTTCACAGCAAAATCCCCCCAAAAAATTTCAAAACATGACCCTTGACCCACTTTTGACAATTGGGAAAAACAAATTTTTTGAAACAAACATTTTTTTTTTTAAATAGGCCCCTGTGTATTGCTGCATAACAAAGCACATGACCCAAAAAATTATAAAAATAAATTTTCTAAAGCCACTTTTAAAAATTTGTAAAGGGAAAAATGCTACTTAGAACCAAACATTTCTTTTCCCCAAAGGACCATGATTATAGCTGTATCTCAAAGAAAACCATAAACCTAAAAAACCCCATTGACAATCCCAAAACTTCAAAAGGGAAAAAGGGTGAGAAAATTGAAAAACGGTGTTTCCATGAAACCTTGCTGTTTTTTAAACAGTCTCCTCAAAAGCAAAAAATATGCCCGCTGGCTGCTGTCAGGAAACACCTCAATGGTGTGGAGAGCGACCCCGGGCCTTTTCACCCCTTTTTGGAAAACCCAGAACCCTTTGGGGCCCGGGAAACACATCCAAAAAAAAATCGGTGAGGAAAAAGACCAGTTTAGCCCGTGCCCCAAAGTTTCAAAAAGCTGGTCTTTTGTTGTTTGTTGTGCCCGCATTACATGCTTTGGTGAGGTGGTAAATTAAAAATTGCCAGAGGCACCCATTAGGCTTTCCCACATTCCCCTGCTGCAGCTGCTGCCGCAAACGGCAACTTGGCACTCTCCTGCTGTCCCCGCCGCGGGACTTTTTTTTAAACCGTGAAATTTTGAAAAAACGTGAACCCAAAACGAAACAGATGTCCCCAAATTTTCAGCAAGGTCTCCATTTTCCCCTGCTTTTTTAAAACCTCTTTTTTTGGGTGGGGGGAAAGGGAAAAGGTGTTTTATTTTTTGGTTTTGAAACGGGGGATCCAGGGGGTGGCCACCCATAACTGTTTTTTCTTTTTAAAGGCCTTAATGCGGGGAAAATAAAGTTGGAGGAAATAAAAGAAACCAAGCCTAAAGTGAGAGAAGGGAGCCTTTTTTCCCCAAGCCTCTGGGTCAAAGGGGAAACTAGCAAACTGTCTTCCCTCATCTTCCCCCCCCCTAAAAATTCGCGGCAAACCTTTTTCCAAGGCAGGACGTGGGTAATTTGGGGTGTCCAGAATACCTCCCTCCCCCCCCTCTGTTTTCCCCGCAAAAGCTTAAAAAACAGCCCTGATTTGGGCCTCAATGATGAAACCCGGGATAGCTGGGCACCCCCTTTTGCAAAACCCCTTTGGCCCCCGAACCACTGCCTAATAAAGCCCCAATAAAATTGAGAAACGGCGGGGCCTTTGTGGATTCGACGGAGAGAAAGGCTCCGTTTTCCGCATCTTGTCTCTTCTTTCCCCCAAAAACGGGTGGGTTTGATTTTTCCAAAGTGTCCAACGATGGGATTCCAAAAAACAAAGATCACCACAATGCTAATGCTGACAAGGGAAATTGCCCCACACTGACCATTTTGGGGTTTTTTCTTAAAAACGGAAAGGGAAAGGTGCAAAAGCTCTTTAAACCTGCCTCCACCTCCGTGGCTCAACCCCCGGGGTTTCCGCACCGCTGCTTTTAAGCCATGGTCCCTTCGTACGTGGTTTGGATTGCCTGCTCCCAAACAATCCTGAAGCAGGGGGGGAAGGGTAATTTCCCAAAGTGGGGTTGCCCACAACAATGAGAGGGTTTTGATGGGGAGGCCCGGGGCTGAACGCGGGGAAACTAGCCGGGGGCGGGACGAAGCTTGGGGGCGAACGGAGGAAGTGCGAACTCAGACCCCTCGGCCCCCCTCAGCGGCAGTCCAGCCCCCGGGTAGGGGTTTTTAGAAATTTTCTGGATACAAGGTTCAGGGACTGGGGGCCGGGCAAGGGGAGGGTTCTCCACCTACCATTTTAAGGGGGGCCAGCAATGCAAACCGTTTTTCGACACCACCTTTCCCTTTGGCACAAGGTTCTTGCCCACCCCCCGGGCCAGCGCCCCGGTTCTCGTTTGAGGCTTTCCCCCACACTCCTGACCTTTTGGGGAGGGAACGGTCTCCAAGACAGTTTAAATTTTTCAACAGGGCCCCGGTTTCTCTGGGCAGGGTAAAATGCCCCAGGGGCCCTTTTGGGGGAAAAAGAACACTGCACCATCCCTGCATTTTGAAGAGCTTTGCGCCGAGCCTGAGACCCCACCCGGTCACCCCCCCAGGGGCCCCTCCACCCAGCTCACCTAGGGAGCTGTCACAGAGTAAAGGGGCCTTTGGCCTTTTGGCTTACTAGCCCCAGGGTGTTGGGGGCAGATGGATTTTTCCCAAAGACACAGATGCCAAAACCAACGCGCTTTGAAATTTTAGATGAAAACTGGGGCCAGGGCAGGGACGGGTTTTCCCCCCTGGCAAAGAAATCCTGCTCGCTTTTGGAAAGGGGGGGAAACCAAAGGGGGCCAAAAGCCCTTCCCAAACCCCAAATTGGTCCACCGGGAACGGAAAGGAAAACATTTCCAAAGCCAAAAAACCCCTTGAAAATGCCGACACGGGTTTTTTGGTTTTGGGAGGTTTTTTGGGTTAAAGTGTTTTTTCCGGGGCCCCCAAAAACCTTTTAAAACCCGAAGGGCGGTTTTGCTAGACGGCCGCTGACGGAAACCCGGGTTCGTCAAACTGGTGGAAGGAGAATGGGTGGGAATGGGCCCACGGTGGTGCTGGGGGAGGCGAAGGGGGGGCTGATCCCGGATCATAACTCTGGGGAGACAGGGGCAGCGAGGAACCCTTAGGGGTTGGCAAGAGGAAAAGGAGGGGGAACAAAAGGGGTGACAGGGGTTTTGGAAGCCCGGCATCTGGGGCCCCTTTTTTGGGCCAAGTGTTTTGTCCATTTAAACTCATGCTTTCCCGTTTGCAGGGACAACAGGGTTGGTGGGGGCTAAACACCTAAGTTTTTTTTGCCTCTACTGAGGGCAAAAAACGGCAAAGGCGGAAAAATAACATCTCGGGTTGAATAAAGGGGCCCTTGCTCAAAAAAAGGCCCGGCATGAGGGGCCCTTTGGGTTTTTTTGGGGACGGCGATAACCCGAGGAGCGGCGTTTCTGCGGATCGGCTGGCGGGAACATCTCAGCGGACTTCTGCACCGCCCCCTTTTCCCTTTTTGGGGGGCGGACCTGAAACTGACATCCCACCCAATCGTTTTCCCTCCTCGTCCAGTGATAAAAGCACTCGCAAGCAAATTCTGTTTGAAAAAAACCACGTTGGATCCGCAATGTCGTCAAACGGCATCCCTCAACACAGGTGACTTGGGCGTCCTGACATTCTGCATCCAGGAGCTAAAGGGGTACAAGCAAGAGGGCCCCGGGGAAGGCATTGCCGGGCCGCCCGGGATTTTTTTCCGATTGACCGGGCTTCCTTTCTTTCCCCCTCGATTCCCCAGTAAATGGGGGGCGTCCCGAGCAAACCCCAAAAAAAACCCCCTCCCCTTTGGCCCCTTGGGCTTTTAACATTTCCTTTTGACCCCCAAAAGCATTTTTTTTATCAAAAGGTCTTCAAAAAATGGATTATCCACAGTGGTTTGGGGACAAGAGTTTACATTTGGGGGTGCCTTCGCTTTTATGTTGGGAAAGGGTGCTTATGATGCTGAAGAAAGACCTTTTTTTGGGCCCGGGCTGGGGGGAAGAGGAGGGAAGACTGCTTGGGTCAGGTTGCATTAAAACCCCCGGGAAGAACAGATTGGGGACGCTGTTTATTTTCTGAGATTCACCGGGCCCTGACCCAAAGGAAAACAGGCCTGACGGTCCTGCAACCCACGGGTCCGCTGGCATGCGTGTTTGGGCGCAAGCACTGAAAGGACAAACCCTTTTCTCGTACCCTACCACCATGTCCCTACACCCCCTTTGCTTTTGCTTAAACCCCCTGCATTTTGCTCCCTGTTCAAAAGAAAAAAAAAATTTAAAAAAAGTAGGAAAGTTTTTTGACATCCTTATTTTTAAAAACGGCAAATTCCCCAGCTATTCTTTTAAATTTCCCTCTTTAAAAACCTACAGCCAACTAGGATTAGAAAAAAGAAATGTTTCTAGGGGAATAAACCCGTAAATGCGGTCCCGGGGAAGAACCGTAAGACAAAATCAAAAAGTGTTCTTCCTTCCTCCCAGGGGTTTTTCAACTGCCCCCGAAGGGCTGGAATTTTATAGTTTTTCAGCAAACTAACATACCAAGGGGCATCTGCCCAAACTGAGATTCAACGAGCACAATAAAACATCAAAAGTTTTTTCGGAAGAAAAAATTTCTTTTTTTGCAGCAAAAAAGAAAAACGAAAAAAAAATTTTTCTAAAAATTTGTCGACAATGTGGCCCATTTGAAAAAAAAAGGGCCGCAACACGTGGGAATACACTATTTAAAAAAAGGGTTTTTTTTTCAGAAAAACAAACGGTTTGGTTTTTTTTCACCATTGAAATAAAACCAACAAAACTACAAAAAAAACTGTATTCAAATTTAAATACAAGGTGGGGTCATGAAAAAAACTGGGCCGTACCCAAAATTTAAAAAAAAAACACCTATTTAAAAAGAAAAAGGATAATAAAAAAGGGGGGTTTTGCACCATGAAATACCCCCTGTAAAAAAACTAGAAACCCAAAAAAACCGTAAAGGTAATTTTTAATACAAGATTTGGTTCCCTTTTCAAAAGAACTGGGCTGTGCCAAAGTGAAAAACAAAGTAAATTAAAATTTTGTACTGATAATAAAAGGGGGGTTTTGCCACCTCGGGAAAAACACCTGTAATTTTTCCCAAACAAATTTCTGTAGGTTTTATAATTCCCCGAAAGGTTCTTTTGAACAAAAATGGGGTGCGCCAAAGTGAAAAAACAAGTAATTTCAAAAATTTTGAAATGATAAAAAAAGGGGGGTTTTTTGCCCCCTATGAAAATTTCAAAACCAATTTTCTAGCAAATTTTTGTATGGGGAAAAATCCTACAAGAAAGGTCTTTTTTAAAAAAAAATGTCCTGGCCAAAGTGAAAAAAACCTAATAAAAAAGTGTACGGTTTAAAAAAACGTTTGGTTTTTTGCACCTAGAAAAACACCTGCGGGGACTAGAAAAAATTCTTTTACCAATTGTTAAAGTTTCAAAGGGGCTTTGAACAAAAATGAGGCCCCCAAATGAAAAAAAACAAAAATTTAAAAATTTGGGGACTGATAATAATAGGGGGTTTTTGCACCTATGAAATAACCTGCGGGGAAAGAAAAGTTTTTTGTATCCTAATTTTAAGTACAAAGTGGGTCTTTGAAAAAAAACTGAGCTGTGCCAAATAAAAACACATAATTAAAATTGTGACTGATAAAAATAGGGGGTTTTTTTTCACCTAATTAAAAAACAAAACGGGAATTTTCTAGCAAATTTTTGTAGGTTTAAAATCCGTACAAGAGGGCTTTTTTAAAAAAAAATGGCCTGGGCCAAAGTGAACAAAACCTAATTAAAAATTTTGGGAACCGATAATAAAAAAGGGTTTTTTTTCACCCTTCAAATACATCTGGGGGGTGAAAAAATAAAAGGGTTTTGTAAACCTATTGAAAAATACAAATTTTTTCTTGAACCAAAACCAACCCGCCCAAAGTGAAAAAAACTAAATTTTAAAATTTTGTACGGATAATAAAAGGTGTTTTTTTGGGACCTAAGAAAAAACAACACCAATTACTAGCAAAATTTTCTTTTGGGAAAAATCCGTAAAAAGAGGGGCTTTAACAAAAATTGGGCCGCCCCCAAAGTGAACAAAACCTAATTAAATTGGGGTTCAATAATAAAACTGGTTTTTGCACCTATGAAATTTCACCCCCGCGTGACTTTTAAAAAATTTTTGTATCCTATTGAAGTAAAAAAGTGGGACTTTGAACAAAACTGGGCTGGCCAAAGGAACAAAAAAACCCAATTACAATTGTGTCCCAATAATAAAAAGTGGTTTTTGCACCATAAAACACCTGCGGGTTTACTAGAAAATTTTTGTATCCTAATTTTAAGTACAAAGTTTTGGGCTTTGACAAACGGGGGCTGCCCAAAGTGAAAAAAAAAAATTTAAATTAAATCATTTTATAAAAATTAAAAAGATGAGTTTTGCACCCATCAAATAACCCCCTGCAGTTACAAAAAAGGTCTTATCCAAATTTAAAAATTACAGGCAGCACAAAAATACAAGCTAATATTTCCCCCAAAAAAAACCCCCAAAAAATTTTTTAATAAAAACCATTTCAAAAAAGGGTCAAAGCAGACCCGGGGTGCACAATTCCATCTCCTTTCAAAAGCCCGGGCCCGCCTGCCAGCCTTTTCGTCTGTTTTCCCCCCAACCCCCCCACCCCCCCCCCCCCCCGCCAAACCCCCGGCTGAAACAAAACCCCTAGATGCTCCTTTTAAAATTCTCAGCCTAAGTAACTAAAAACTGAAAATTTCCCTAAAACTACCTATGTTTTTAATGTTCACAGCTAAAAAATATAGTTGGGCCTTTTTTGAAGCAAAGAGAACCGTTTCCTGCGATTGAGAGAGACCTAACAAAAACTTCCCGCTCTTATAACACCCTGACACAAAGGGTGCTGAACAGGAAGGGGTGTTCTATTTAAAATGAGGTCATTGATTTTTTCCCCGCCAATCCCCGACCAAACACATCCCATCCTGACGTCGCACAACCCAGCCCCCTTCCCCTATTCTCTAAGCTGATTTGCTGGCCACAAAACCCAAAAAGGGGGATTTTTTAATAATTATGCCAAGGGTTTTTCCCCCCAAATTTTCGCGTGATCAAAAATTTCGATCAACAAAAAAACCGTGGGCCATTTTAACTTTGTTTGATAATAAACCTCAACACTAAACCCCCCGGAAAATTTTTTATTTTTTCTCCTGTTTAGATGCATTTAACCCCAAAAACGTTCCCCGCCTTTACAGTCTAACATTGTTTAGATCAAGTTGGGCCCGAGTCCTTGTGTCAGGGAGGGACCCCCTTTTAATAGTAACACCCATTTGACTGATTTAGTAAAAACAAATTCTATAAAAAGGGGTAACAAGGGAAAAGTTTCAACAAAAAGTTATAACTCCTTTTGGGGGAAAAAAAAACATTTTTTTTGGTGCCTTTAAAAATTTTTACCCATTCTGGGTATTTTTTGGCGCTTGGAAAATTCGAAAATCCCATCCCTTTTTTTTTTTAGCAGCTTTTAAAATTTTTTAAAAAGTTGTTTAAATTTCATATTCAACATTGTTCCTTTTGATTAAATTTTTGTATAAAAATGTAGAGCAGATGAATAGAATTGAATTTTTTTGTTTCAAGGTTTTTTAAATGTTCAAAAGTTTTTCTTACCTAATTTAATTACGTATTAAATTTTTTTTGTTTCACATAATTTCCCAAAATTTCTTTATTTATTTTAAGCAGCAAAATTTCTTGGAAAAGGGTAATTTCCGTATCTCCCCCAAAAATTGGCGATAATGGGAAAAAGGGTATCATTTTCCCAAAACAGCACCCCAAACAAACCAAAAAAAGTTGTTTTTCCCAAAATTTTTAGTCACCAAAATAAGTTTTTCCCCAAGGGAATAGAAGATGCTCCCAAAATTGAAAAAACACAGGGAAAAAAGTATTCACAGAAACAGAAAATGCCCGGAGATGGGAAAGGGTTCCCTTTTAAACCCTATTCTTTAGCACTTTCAGGGAAACATTCACCTCAGTTTAAAACCCCACAAAAGGGGCCGATTTTTCAGAAAAACACACATTGGGTTTAAATTTCATAAGGGAAACCAATTTTGCCCAAAATATTTTAATTTGAATTTGGGGGAAAAAAAATGCTTACCCTTTTTTAAATTTTACAATTTGTTCCCCTTTAAAAGATGTGCTAAGTACCCCCTCATTGGGGCTTTTGGGCCCCTCGGTTCTTTTATTTTTTTGAATTTTGGCCAAGGGAATAGCTTGTAAATTCACCCTTTAACTGTGTTTTTTTTTTGCTGTTTCCCAAGAATGTAGGTCAAAAACCCAAAAAAAATTACTGACACTCAGATCCAGTAAACAACCAATTTTTAGATAACTATTGAACTGCAACAGACTGATGCGAAATGAAAACAGACAATGGCTGCAATGGCTGAGGCCAGTCGAAAAGTCCGGACAAAAAAATTACCCGGATAACCTTAACAGAAGTGAAACTTTAATGGCATTTCACGGCTTTTCTATGACGGGTTGAAGCTCCAGCTTGCGGCCAGTTAAAATATTATGTTACAGGATTGAATTATGAGCGATTCCCTATATAACATTATTATTGTAATTTGATCATCTGGGAGCAATCTGATAATAGGGAGTATAGGGAAATCAATACATTCCTTCTCTGCAGGCATTACAAATGATGTCTATGGCAGACAGTATGCACTGAATGCCATGGTAACAGATGTATATGCCCATTCGCCCCTGTAAAGGCTTTAACTCCAATACTATTATAGTAATTATTTGCTCAAAATCAGTGCCGTAATATAAAGTAGCCAAAACTGATACTTTCTTAAGAATTTATTTTCCTTTTATGTTTGCTCTGTTTTCAGCTGTGCACACTTTATATGTGGCATAATCTCCAAAAAATTGGGAATCAAAAGTCACTCTTTGTTCTCTTGCGAGATTCCCAATTTTTTGGAGATTATGTGACAAGTTTGGTGAACAGGAATTTCAAGGGGGGAATCTAGGAATGGCAGTTTTTTGAGCCCAGAAAATTAATTTGGATATTTTTTCACAGGAAGCTAATGTAGTATTTTCTAATCAACCAATTCCATTGAATGAAACTAAAAATCCATATAGCCTTTCAAAAATTTAAAATTTAAACTTACAAACAACAAATTCGGGCAGGCTGGGAAGTAGCCAGTCTAGAGACATATAAAAACAACAAATTGTGTATAGAGGATTAGGGATTAGCCTGAGACCAAATACACATTTAGAAGATCTCATTTTTATAAAGGGGCTGGGAAAAACTGCTAACTGAATGCCTCTGAAATTGATAAAATATTTTGTCGAATATGAGAGAATTTTCATTCAATAAATTAAGTGAACAACTAAATCAGGAGATAGTGGAGTTTAAAAAAAAACTTTCGGGCCCATCCAGATTTCCCTGAATTAGAAAAAAAAATTTACAACGAAACATAGAATCTTTGAGAGAAAAATTAAGGAAAGGAAACAAAAACAAATATCTGAGGGATCGAAAAGACTTTGAAACAATCGGTTTATATTTGGAAAAATAGTAGATTTACCTACAAACCAAATCTGTATTCAAAATCTGTCAGATTCCGAGACTTCTGCGTGGAAGAATCCTCCACAGGTTCTATTAATACTATACGCAGGGGAAGAAAAGAGGCGGGAGGAAGGGTCAGAGAAAGAACAAGCTTGGACAAATAAGAAAGCGCATAAAAAAATCTTCTACTCAGGCAGTGCAAGATCAGCATCAGAAGAGATGTCAATCGGGAGAGGGATCAGTGGGATCAAATACATTGTCCTCTTCTGCATCCTGTGGTGTGGTGGCCCTGGTGGGGAGCACAGGCAATGATTTAAAAAGGCAAACAAATACGCCACCAGTGACAGGAAATGGACAGGTTATGAATAGTGTTGAGCGATTGCATTGGCTATCGAGATCGATCGATAGTCGATAGTCGGCCGCTATCGATAAGGTTTTTCGATAGTGAGCATCGATTATGAGCGATTAAACCCTTTAAAATCTATGGGAGAGCAACAACACCTTCATTATTACACCCAAACAAGGCTGGAGAAGCTGAAATTAACATCCACAACCCGTCAAATGGATACGTCCTACATCTTAGCAACAAAACTTAGGTTTAAAAGTCACAGAAAAAAGTCACAGACCATTTTTCTATCCCTGTCTTGTACCACGGCCTGACCCTTTAAACCTGCATCACCCACAAATTAAAAAGTGACAGAAGGCAGTATGATTTGAACCATCATGTTACTTGAACTGGACATTGAATATCCCTGTCCTGGAACGCAGCATGAGCCCCAAACCTGCATGACCCCCACATTTAAAAAGTGCCGGAAAAAGGAGTCTTTCAACCACCATTTTAGTTTCACTGGACATTGACTATACCTGTCCTGGGCCACAGCATGAGCCCCAACCTGCATGACCCCCACATTTAAAAAAGTGCCGGAAAAAGGAGTCTTTCAACCACCATTTTAGTTTCACTGGACATTGACTATACCTGTCCTGGGCCACAGCATGAGCCCCAAACCTGCATGACCCCCACATTTAAAAAGTGCCGCAAAAAGGAGTCTTTCAACCACCATTTTAGTTGAACTGGACATTGACTATACCTGTCCTGGGCCACAGCATGAGCCCCAAACCTGCATGACCCCCACATTTAAAAAGTGACGGAAAAAGGAGTCTTTCAACCACCATTTTAGTTTCACTGGACATTGACTATACCTGTCCTGGGCCACAGCATGACCCAGGGCCGGAGTTACAGTGGGTGCGGTGAAAGCCCAGGCTGGCGTCCGTCATCTATTAACACGCAGGTTAAAATGCCCTGATGACGCAGCAACGAAAACTGTCGTGCTGAAGCAGAGTGCGGAAGCGGAAGTGTGAGAACTCCAGCCTTCCTCTGTACACAGTAAATACCTGGGTAGCGCTTGCCCCTCCGTATGAGTGTGGACCAATTGAGCTTCACTTGGAAATACTGGTGGTTAACGCTCCTGTTACACCCAGGTGCCCTTTATCTTGGCATTCTTTTTCTCATTTTTACTCCACGTGCTGGAGGAAATGGTCTCTGTACTTTGTTCTCTGTCTGTGCTCCATACTCCATGTTCTCTGAATAACCTACATCTGGTCAAGTTTTCCTGTACCTCCCTTGTACAATTCAGAGGAATTTTTTTTTAATTTTCAAAAATAACTTTATTGAAAACATGTAATCATACAGTTATACGGTATAGTGCAAAAACGAGTATAATAAAGCATTAGTAACTAACATTGACACAATATTCTAGAAAAATCCAGAGAGTATTAATACCTTCCAGAACACTTGATACTATATAAGTAAAATACTAACACAGACCAAGCGAGGCAAGCACTTAGTCAAAGAAACTAAAATTAAGCATTTGCTACAATAATGTAAGGTGAGCATCCACGGTCCTGTTAAAATGACACATCCAAGATCCAACCATAGAACCTTCCATGAGAGCTTAAATGTAAGGCAATCAAGAGATGAGTTTACATAAACAGAGCACTTAATCCATGAAAAGGAGTCTCACTTGGCCAGTCATCGCTAAAACATAGAAGCATAATACAATAATATTAATACCCATACAAGGTAATTTAAAATTAATTATATGTAATGTGAAACACCAAAAACATGCCGACGCAAGTCCATAAGAGAGGACCCTCAACTACACCAGCATTCAGGAACCAAAACCCCTAAACAGTCATATAAATACAGCAGTCACGCATGAGAGCACATACGAATAAGAGAACCTAAATCTATGATGAAGTTTATGGCTAGCGATCATACATGCGGAGAGATGACTACAGAAGACAAATCATTCCCTCCATACCTTGTTACACTTTATCAAAGTTTGATGCGGGTCTCGCCCTTTTACCTCACATGCGCATGGATAACGTGGAAAATTTCCTCTTCGAACACATTTCACGAAATTGATGAGTATCCTGGCTAGATTTTCCATTTCCTTGGGATCCAGCAATTTGGGCGCTGACAAACCAGTAGAAAAAGATCAAGCCTCATTTCAGAAGATTATTAGATCCAATGGAGCATGCGAGAAAGAACGGGCAAACGGATCATTATGCACTTTATACCCAGTTACATCAACTGACTATAATTTCATGACATTAAGCAAAGCCAAACGGTTGGATGTCTCACATCCCCACCAAATGTTGGTGTTCCATTGTCCCCAGATCACCTGACCTCATCACCAGCATAGAGGAGGGACCTAGAGGCGAATAAGGAATGTAAAAGTTGTGGTGCACTACTGTACCACTCTTGATAGTACACACTTATAAAATTCATTTTCTGGATTTGGCATGACGAACATAACTTGAGGCTATTAGCGCCGCTAACACACAGGTTTAAGTCACAAAACTCGTCCCTCCGTACACCCAGAGTGGTTACCGCTCCCTTTCACTCCCAGTTCACACCACACTGAAATAGACAGGCTGAGTGGAAAAGACATGTATCAGGACAGATCATATCATATATGTGTATGAAATTAAACAATGCCTGGAGTATGCTCCTCTCAGAACACATCGTTTGTTCAAATCCAGTAAGGCCCTCAAACCTCACAGACACCGCTTTATTCACATCAAAATAGTGTTTAATCTGATGCATATTGAAGCAACATTAGGACGACATGGCGTTGGGTGGGTACGATCTCTCATTAACAACGATTTTTAAAGATCCCTTTTCTTAAGAAAAGAACAACCAATCCGTGGTACTTCCACAGTCAGATGGTCCTCAAACACTATGTCTACCAAATAACGCCGAAACTTTGCAGCTCTGGTTCCCTGACAGCAGTGAAGGGTGCCCTCCCAAGCGTGTAAATAAGTGATGTCGCGGAACCCCTGGTCTTTAAAGATAGATAAGAAAACGTCAGTCATCCAGGGAAATTGACTCGAATGACTTACGCATTCTCTGCTGAGGTACATAGACCATGGCAACGCTGACAAGGGCTTCCCAGGACAGATGCCTCTTCCATTTGTTACCCACATCTTTTTATTGATTTGGAGTAGAAACCAGTCAAACACCACTAGCATCCAGTGTTTTGCTATAGAATACGTACTTTAATCAGGAGTGCCATCCCCACACGTTTTTCTTTTCGCCGGATAAGAGTGGTCTCCTGGCTATTCTAGCTGCGGTTTTATTAGCCCAAACAAAAAACTTCGCCAAAGCATTTATTTATCCTGGACAAAAAAAGGTACTAACGAAGATTGATAGGGAATAAAAGACACTAAAATAAGATAAGACATCTCTTGGGAGTGTATATCATATTTTAAAATATTTAATTCTTCCTATCCAGGAGAAATTTTTTTCTTGTACCCACTCGGAGCAAGTCCATCCTGATTGTTTGCATGAGGATTTCAAAATATAAGCGCTTCAAAAAGCGCAGCTCAGTAATGATCTCGGGATTCACAACCCCTAGTATGTAAAAAGACGTCCTCTGGCCCATTTAAATAGGGTACCTTATTTCTCAGGTGGTGACTGTGGAAAACATGCCATCTAAAATTGACATTAAGTATCATCGCTCTTTGTGGGAAGTTGACTAAACGTACTAAAAAATCTAACAACTTGGTACAGAAGGCCATCAGTGCTGGCAATGAACAGTTTTGGGGTTGAAGTGAGGTATACAAGAATGTCATCTGCATAAACAGCACACACTTTTGTTGATCTTTCATTCCCGTCAGCATTCCCCTGACACCCACCGTCAGACCCAATGGAATTTAGAGCAGTAGGTATTCCAATTACTACACACAATAACAGAATGGCGATAGGGGGCCATCCCAGCCATGTGTTCCATTACTATCATAAAGGGTTGTTAGAAACAAAGAGCCATTGACACTAATTCCTATGCACTGTGGGAGCAGATGATATAATGCGAATATTATGTAAGTCATTAAGTTTTCCCGAGCCCAAACACTCGACGCGGCGGTCGAAAAAAAACACACACCAAAAAGTTCCAGTCACCCTGTCCAATTGCTGTCTCCGCCAGATCCAAGGACAGGAACGCGCAAGCTAGGGTACCAGTGCGATATAGCGCGATGAAAATTAAAGGAAAACGTTCTCAAGTAATTACAATCGCGAGCCTCCCTATAAGGTACAAAACCCAACCATTGCAGTCATAATTGATTAAATCTCACCAAGATTGAGTTGAGTCTGACTGCTATCAGCTTCGACAAACAGTTTTAGTATCATTAAAGCACATTGATATACGGTCGGTAGCTTGGACAAAGCCTAATGGGTCTTTACCCTGGTTTAAGTACATACTGCCAAACTCTGTGGCCTCAAATGAAAAGAGGGAGTAGACGGGCGAATCACAGGGTGAGACGTGTATAAAGATTCTAATAAGAGCCGTCAGTTCTTCTCCATATGTTTTATAGAACTGGCTGTAAACAAGCACCATACAGGGCCATGGTCTACTTCACCACGCATATCTAAAGAGGAGATCGCATGAATGTAAGTTCGAGAAGGGGTGAAGGGCGTCTCTAAAAGCAGACGAGCACCTCTGAACCCGACCTGGCGCAGAGCTGTTTCTTAATGTATGCATTGAGTGGCCCTTGTGGGCATCCTGCCAGTTAAGTGGGTTGCGTTACACATTTAGATGGAGATTTATAAAGATTCTTGATAATCGCTATGGAAACTATCCAGATCTACAACTGCGTGAGACACATAAATGGCGCACCGATTTGGTCTTAATGAACGTGGATAAAAAGAGAAGGACTTCTTATCTTTTTAATGCTCTTAGCGAGCATTCCTACTTGGCTTAATTACACCACCACTTATAAAAATGAGCCCAGCGCAAAGCTGACACGAAAACGCTCAGCCTTCTTATCCATCACATAATGATCTCGTGATTACAGATCTGCAGTCAATCTACCGTACAGTCAGTGTCATCTAGGAAGTTTTGAGGATAGCTTCCAGCATCAGCTACATATCTACACTAGGGCAGCTATTCCAATATTTATGTCCGACCTCTCTTTTCACAGTCAACAAGCCCCATTGCTGATTAAAAAAAAAACACGTCCTCGAGAGTGCATTTGAGTGCCTCCCTATCAATTTATTTCGCGGAGTAGAGGATCAGAGCATGGTCGATCTGGAAGTGCACCTGATCCCTGTTTATTGCTGACAGGCATATTGAATTCCTTAAGGAACAGGGGACGTTCACGTCAGCCCTCCAGTTTCAGTAAGACAACTCTCTTACCACGGGGAATTTCAATGTATGCAATGAACAGGGGCATGGAATCTGATAATAGAATATTTTCTATTTGAGCGTTTTTTTAACGGACGGCAGCACACATGTTGGAGAAAGATGTAATCATTTCAGCTACAACACCCTCTGTGGGGATGGGAGAAGAATTTATAATCACGTGTATTTGGGTGCGCTAGGCCGAGCCAGGGGATCGCAAAGCATCATACATTACAAGTATTTCCTTATTTATTCAGTTGCTAAGGGCAGACAGAAGAACGTCCTGAAGACAAGGTGGTCTACTTCTGGCTGATCGGCTTAAATTAAAATCACCACATAAGATAATTCTAACCACCTGGGCATAGGCATTAAGCTCGTCAAATACCCTAGATAAGAATGTAAGCTGGCCCTGGTTCGAACGTAAATGTTCGCAAATCTACGAGTGATTCAATTATCCAGCCCTAATGTCCGCACTTAAAAACAATACATATCTGGCATAAGTCCGTCTCTCTTAATACCCAGAAATCTGGACAGGGATCTCTTATGGAAAAAAAACAGCTACTCCTTTTAGTTTTGGCACTAGGATTGAGCTCTGGCAACCAGAGTGGGAAGTCTATTTGTTTCTGTAATACAGTCTAAAATGACCCGCGAGATATGAGTACTTCTTGATAACAAAGAACTTGGGTCCTAGTTCCTTGTGCATATTTTAATAAAATAGCTGACACAGAGCTTTTTATCTGGTTATATTAAATCCCTAACGTTAGAGGATGTTATGACGCCTAGTGTCGTCATACTGAGTCACGACAAGCTTGTGCATATCTGGTACTAGGGTAGCATATATTTGGTACCTCTGAGAACCCGTCTCGGCAATAAGACAATCTTGCGTAAACACAATCAGAACAATTTGCGAACACAAAAATCATAACCAAGCCTACATCCAATATAAATGCCAAAGGGAAAAGCTACCAGGGTGCATAATAATGTAACTGCTTATTACCAAAAGCTAATGGGAAGTCCGTGCTAATACAAGCTATTTGGGGGGTGAGCACGATGTTTATGCTAGCTCTAAGCGATCTACTGGGTCCATGTCAGTTTGCGCTTACAGTCAAGCTGACCATGACGGGCCCAGTATAAAAGGCACAAATACACACTATGTAAACATGTGTCAAAGAGAAAAGGAGAGCTTATTATCCAGTATTAAATGGCGGATCTAAAAGCCAAAGATTGAGACATATGATAAGATGGGTTACGACTACTACATACACCAACATCTTATAACAGCGAGGGGGGTCACAGGACCAATTTTTGTGTGATAAAATCTTCGGTAGTAATAAAGTATCAAAAATATAAGACATTTTTCCCTCACAAGGTTCATATACAAGTAACCCTCTTTGGTCGCATTATCTGTCTCCTCCTCCAGGCGGGTACAGCGCCTGGTGAGCAATCGGTAGACGCAGTTCCCTGGTGTAATCTCCCCTCATTAGATCCCCTTTCGATTAGGTTGTCTGTGCGAAGGTCGTAGTCAGGCCATCCAGCGGTTGGAGTAGTGACTTCCAGTCTGTAGGGACAATCAGCGATGGCAATTTATAAGGCTCATCTAAGAAGTTTGGGAGGTCAACCACGATCTGACGGTTACCGTCCCCAATCTCTCGTGCGGAGAACGTGCAAGGCAACAAGGGGTATCCCAAGCGATATTGAATATGTCCTAGTCTTGCAAGACTGTAATTAAGGTTACCATAGTCTTGTTTCCTCTAGTCGCGACGGGTGCGCTTGACACGGTCGTGCGGAAAACAAGCGCTAGTCTGGGTCCTTCCCCCCCAATTAACGAAAGCAAGTAGAAGCAAAGTCTGCTCATTTCAAAATTTCCATCTTTTATTGCGTAAGTAGTCTCACGCGGCAAATGATATCGCGGGGTTTAGAGGCATCCTGGCTTAATTGGACGCAAGTGCTCTATGCGCACAGGTCGAGCATCAATGTGATGCCCTCAATTTTTTTTTGCCTAATATGCGAGTTTAAAGATCTTGGCAGGACCAGGGAACAGATCCTGCGCTTAACGGTTTCAGGGGACCTCGATTCCTAAATATTATTTCTCCTAATACGGTTTCTCCAGGTCATCGAAAATTGGTCTACTCAGTGTTGATGGAGACCTTTGCTCGTAATTTGAAGGCACTTTGAAGCGCTCAGAGATTTGAAGCGCTGGGCACTTGCGATTGTGCGGTGAACATCTAGTTTATCTGGATCTTGTCTGCACACTTCGTTGACATCAGATTACACAGGCGCATATATCTTGATCTGCACAAAAAATAAAACCTGCAGATTTAAGCCACCAGACACAGGTCAGACAGGACCATTTTAGTAGACAAGCGACTTAGCAGGCTTGCAGTCACTCTGGGTGTCCCACGAGCACAATTGCAGGGCTTTACACTTGCGGAATTCCAGGATAACTAACATAGCATGAGTACTCCTATATAGCCACCCTTTTTCACACGGGAGGTAAGGGATGAACAGGTACACGAATGTTGCGTCCCATACAGGTGGCGATCTGTAGCCCCTATCATCACTATGAGGGGGCACTTACACAGGAGACCACCTGGGTCACAGCTCGATCGGTGATTTAGCCTGGAGTTCCTCCATTAAGCTGTCCTAGGGTCCGTATTTGATCACTGATCGAAGATCTCTCAGGGCTTATCCAGCACCTGGATAGGTAGGCTGTGAGGAATATATGACTCTCTGGGGAGAACGTCCTGCTGGACAGTGAACAAAGTAGGAGGCCACAAGATGGATGGTGCATTCACCCCAGTACAGCAATCGCAGCCCTTCCCTCTCTTATCTGCTGCTGTAATGAACTGTGGAGACTGTCTCGCATTGGTACAGTAGCAAGCAGAGACAGAACACACACCTTCTGAGCAGCGCGATTCCTGTACTAGACCAGGGATATCCGCCTGTGCTCTTAAAGTCTCCTCATAGTGTGTGAGAAGGAGATCGGTTCCCTGATGACGGGGGCACCGCCGGCTTATGCGGGCACCCGCTCTCCTTCATTTTCTTCCTGCCGGCCTCCGTCTCTCCCTCTCACCTCCATCTATATCGGAGGCGCAGCCTGCGTTTCGAGGATTCTACTATACGCGTCAAACCCGAGTCGTCGGCTCTCCCACCTGCCCCCTGTCAGAGGTGCTGTGGTCCGGGCGTCTCGCGCTGATCCGAACGTGGGACTCACTACTCCTCTCACCCGCGTGTCCCCCTGATTCTCCAACCCAGCCTGTCACGTCCCGTCCCTGACAAGATTGCGCCCGTTCCGCGAGGCAGCCTACCGAAGACGCAATGTCGCATAACACACAGTCATCCAGGGGGAAAGTATTGACTGCACATCACAGTTCTGGTGCAGCAGAGGTGTGGCGTTGTACCTCATAGGTTGCTTCTTGCGAACGTTTAGGGCTCATTTGACAGCATTGAAAATTAGGCTCTTTTGAATATCAGCTCCCCTGCATGGTACTCTCACACACACACTCCCCGTCCACCACAATGCTAGGGATCGCACGCCCAATCCAAGGAATTTTTTATTAACAGCTATTTTGTACATCTTGCCATTTTTTTATAGCTACATTATTCTAGAAAACAACATTTCTATAAAAATAGGAAGGAATCACCACCATGTCCTTTGTTTCCCTTTTTCATTGTATTAAATGGGTTTCATCAATACAGGGATTGATAGGCTATTTTAAAGATCTTCTGCAAAAACAATCATTTTGCAATATGGTGTCCATTAACAGTGTCCTACGCTATTCCTGACTTCTGACTAGCACCATACACCCTAATGAGCCACTCTTGACACATTGTGCAGGAAAAAAATAGTCTGTTAGACAAAACAACATTTTTTAGAATAGGATCCTGTAGTATACGCTGATCATGTTCTACAGCAAAATGCCCCCCCAAAAATTCAAAGCATGACCCTTGAGACCACTTTGGTCAATGTTGTGAACAGAATCAAAATGACTGTTAGAAAACCAACCTTTTTATTAAATAGAGGGTCTGTATTAATTGCTGCATTTCAAAGCAGCATGACCCAAAAAATTATAAAAATACTTCAGCCACTGTAAAAATTGTGATGGACAGAAATGCCTCTCTTAGAACCACATTTCTATTCCAAAGGACCTTAATTATAGCTTATCTCACAGGACTAACATGACCCCAAAAAAAATTATAATATGACTTCTCAGCCACTAATAAACAATTCTGAGAGAGAATGCCACTTAGAAGGTCACATTTCTGTTCCAAAAATAAGACCATGATTATTGCTGTATCTCACACAGCAACATGACCTCAAAAACTCATTGCGACACACAATGCGAAAAACTCTTATAGATAAAGTGAGTACAAATGGAATACGGTGTTTGGTCATGAAACCTTGCTGTCTTTTACAGTCCTCCTCACAGCAAAACCATCAAAATGAACTGTTGGGGAACAAGACGAAATAAAAATTGCAGTAAAAAAAATGATCATTTTACCAAAAATGTTTCACAACACAGGACCATTTCTGGTTTGAAAAGGAATGTGAAGTAGACCGGCAACATAATCGATGACCTCGGCAATTGGTCCACATCATCATCAAGTATCCATGCCCTGACTATCTCATCTTGAGGAAAGTTCAAACGATCCACACATTATCTGTGGAAAGCCGATGCGTTTGTCTTAATGACTCCCTCCAACAGTTTCTGAAGGTCCACACCTCAAAAATACATGCTGACGCTGGGCTGCGTAGGGCAGGACAACACCTCTATGGCGGACCCTAGCCAAGCACGGGCCAATTCGTCCATTTTGTGGATTCCCAAAGGTCTATTGGGTCCGAACACATGCAAAAACATCGTGTTGAGACCAGAAGTCATTGCACCATGATCTTAAGCTGATCTCTGTGTGTTGGATGTGTGCCCTGCATTGCATGCTTGGTGAGGTGGTAAACAAAGATTGCCAGAGGTCACCCATTAGGCTTCTGCCACCTTGCCGTGCTGCTGCCAGCTACGCCTACTTGCACTCTAACTGCTGTCACGTCGCTGATGTTGTTCCACCGTGACATTTGGGAACGTGAAGCAGACGCAACAGATGTCTCCAGTTGATCAATCAGCAAGGTCTCCATTTCCTGCATTTTAATCTCTATTTGGTGGGTGGAAGGAAAGTGCTGATTTTTGTTTTGTACCGGGATCCAGGAGGGTGGCCACCCAGTAACTGTTGTTCATTTTGATGGCCTTAATGCGAGGATCATGTTGGAGGAAATGGAGCATCCAAGCACTCATGTGAGAGTATGGAGCCTTGATTTCCTCAAGCCTCTGGGTCTAGGGCACTACAAACTGAACTTCCTTCATCTTCCTCCTCCGCCTCAAAGTCGCGCCAACCTCGTTCCAGGCAGGACGTCGGTAACATCGGTGTCCTAGGAATACCTCCTCCACCTCCTCCCTCCTCAGCCTCCGGCACAAGCTCAACACAAGCCCTGGCTTGCCGGTAGAATGATGCACCCTGAAGCTGATGCGCCACTCTTGCACTAAGCTCTGGACCCCCGAGCCACTGCCTAATGTAAGACCGATGAAAATGTGAAACTGTCGGGCCTTGTGGAATTTGACGGAGAGAAAGGCTCCGTGTCCGCATCTTGTCCGTCTCCTCCTCTCTCGCTCGGCTGACCTGTTTTTCCAGAGTGTCCAATCGATCGGTACTTGTCCATAACTAAGATCCCACAATGCTCCACATGCTGACAAGGGCATTGTCCCGCATGTACCCATTTTTGGAGGCTTCTTCAAAACAGGCAAGGTTGGTGGCAGAGCTCTTTCACCTCCTCCATTCTCGCTGTTCAACACCCCGAGGTCCGTACCGCTGCTTGTCAGGCCATGTGTCCATTCGTACTGCGTAATGGCATTGCGCTGCAGCCACAATCGCTGGAGCATGTGGAGGTTTAATTCAGCGAGTTGCCAGACTTCAACAATGAGACGGTTTGACCGTGAGTGCGAGCTGACGCTGCATACGCAGCCAGCGGGATGACAGGGTGGCCGAATGGCGGAAGTTGCGAACTCAGACCTCGAGCCTGCTTCTTCAGCATGCAGTCCAGACCCGGGTAGCTCTTTAGAAATTTCTGGACGACAATGTTTGATGCCAAGTGCCAGGCAAGGGATGTGCTCCAGCCTACCGAACCTTAAGTGGCGGCCACAGATTCTCGCACCTTATCGCACACCACCTTGCCTGCACAAGGTTTTGTCACCAGCCAGCGCTCGTCCCTCGTTGCTTAGAGCCGTCACACTCCTGACCTGTGTGTGGACCGGTCCTCCCATGTAGTGCATATTAATTTCACAACGGCCTGGTGTCCTCTGGGCACGAGATGCCCCGAGAGGACTCTTGGGGAAAGATGCCCTGCACCATCGCCCGCAGTTTTGAAGATGCGTGCGCCCGACCTGAAGCCACCGTCACCCCCCAGAGACATCCACCCAGCTCACCAGTGGATCTGTTCACTGAGAAATAGCGGCCTTGGCCGTGCTTACTATTCCATGCGTCGGTGGTGAGATGGACTTTTCCGGACACAGATGCAGACAACGCGCTTGAAATTTTATATGACACTGGCCGGCCAGGGGCAGGGACGGCTTTTCCTGGCACAGAAATGCCTGCTCTGCATCGTGGTATTGGTGGCAGGCGAGGGCCATGACGTGGCGGAACCCATCTGAGTCCACCAGACCGGAAAGGCAACATTTCCAAGGCCAAAAGCCCTGGCAATGCCGAAAATCCAGGCTATTTTGCTTTGAAATAGATTTGGGTTTAAAAAGTGTTTCTTCTCCTTCTGTTCCCCAAACTGGAAGAGCAGAAGGATGGCTTCTAGACTGGCCGCTGTACGGCGTGCAGGTCGGTTACAAAACCTGGCGGAAGGAGAAGGGGTGGATGAGGTCTCTGGTGGTGCTGGTGTACTCTGTGACGTGGAGGCAGAAAGCAGGAGGCTGATCCATGATCATGACTCTGAGCAGACATGGGCAGCGAGGAAACGCTTGGTGGGTGGCGGAGGAGGAGGAGCGGAGACAGAGGGTCGATGATCAGTGGTTGGAGGCCCGGCGTCGTTCTGGCCTTTTTTGGCCAAGTGTTCCCTCCATTCTCAACTCATGCATTCGTGCATGAGACTAGACATGTAGGTGGAGGTTAAACCACTTAAGCGTTCTTGCCTCTACGTTATGCGTTTACGGCAAAGGCGGCATATGACATTCGTTGGTGGAATCAGAGGCTTGCTCAAAGAAGGCCCAGGCTTGAGAGGTCCTGGACCTTTTTTTGACTGCGATAAGCGAGGATGTCGGGGTTTTCGCTGACGTGGCTGGCGGAATCATATCAGGCGGACTTCTGCGACCGCCGCCTCGTCCCTTTTTGTGGCGGGACCCGTATTGAGATATATCACTACCCCGAGTCAGGTCTTCCTCCTCGTCCACTGTGAATAGCTCGCACAAGCAAATTCTGCGGAAAAGACCAGGATGGATCCGCAATGTCGTCATCATCATCACATCAACACAGGTGGACTTGGTCCGTCCGACTTTCCTGCATCCAGAAGCTGCGGTCTACAAGCAAGGGGCACTGCAAGGCGTTGCCGACCAGCGACCGGGGATTTTTGCCGATTGACCGCTCCTCACCTCCTCTGGTGGCATCAGTAACTGTGCCGTCAGAGCAACTAAAATCAACCTCTTGATCTTTTAACATTCCATTCCTCTGACCCCAACCGCATTTTGTCATCAAAGAGGTCTGTCAACAATGGATTATCCACAGTGGTGGGTAACAGTGACATTTGGGCGCTTCATGTTTTTGGACGGGATGCTTGATAGATGCTGATGAACGACATATTTGCCGTGACTGGGTAGGACGATGAGGAAAGACTAGCTAGTATGCAGGTTGCATTAACCACTGAATGACAGATTGGCGACGATGTTCGTTACTTAGATTCCACAAGGGCCCTGACCCAGCTATGACACCAGGCCTGACGGTCTCTGCAACTGAACGATCCGCTGGCATGGGCTTGTTGTTTCGCCAGCACTGGAAGGAGCACCTTCTCTTCATACCTCTACCTCCATGTCTACCTCCCTCTTGCTACGCTTACACACCTGCATTTCGCTCCATGTCCAGAAATATAAAAATATGAGAGGTATGAGATGGTTTTTGGGAAAGTACTCTATAAAAGACGCAAGCCGGCAAATCACAGCTATTCTCAAATCCCTCTAATCAAACAAAAATGGCTGATTCAAATTTAACTGCAAGGTGTCTAACAACAAATCTGGACTGGCAAAAGTCCAAAAAATACGTATCGATATGTTTTGGGAAATAAATGGTATTTTTTGACTTTCAATTCACCTGTTGGTGAATATAGAATTGCTGTTTTAAATTAAACGTAGATGCTGCGTCAATGAACATTACTGTGAGCCAAAAGTCAAAAAACACATATCTGTTATGTTTTCGTATAATACACTGTATTTTTTGCGACCTATTCAATTCACCTGTGGTGAATATTAATTGCTGTTTTAAGATTGACGTAGATCTGCATCAATGAACAGTACTGGGATGCGCAAAAGCAAAAAAACACCCGTAATCTGTTATGTTTTCGTATAATACACCGTATTTTTTTGCAACCTTTCAATTCACCCTGTGGTGAAATTATAGACATTGGCTTGTTTTAAGATTTACGTAGATGCTGCGACAATAACAGTACTGGGTGCGCAAAAGTCAAAAAACACGTAACTGTTATGTTTGGATATAAAAACTGTATTTTTTGCAAACCTTCAATTTCACACTGTGGTGAATATAGAATTGTCCTGTTTAAAGGAATAACTATATGGCTAGTTCAATGAACATTACTGGTGCGACAAAGTCAAAAAACACGTAACTGTATGTTTTGATATAATAAAAACTGTAATTTTTTTGCACCTTCAATTCACCTGCTGTGGTGAATTTAGAAGTGCTGTTTTAAGATTACGTAGATGCCTGCTTCATGAACATTACTGGAGCGCAAAAGTCAAAAACACTTATCTGTTATTTTTCGTATAATACACCGGTATTTTTTGCACCTTTCAATTCACCTGTGGGAGAATATAGAATTGCTGTTTAAAAGATACGTAGAATGCCTTCGTCCAATGAACTGTAATGGGTGCGCAAAAGTCAAAAAACACGTAACTGTTATGTTTTGATATAATAAACTATGTTTATTGAACGTTCAATTCACCTGTGGTGAATATAGAATTGCTGTTTAAAGATTTACGTAGATGCTGCGTCATTAACAGTTACTGGGTGCGCAAAAGTCAAAAAACACATAACTGTTAAGATATGATATAATAAACTGTATTTTTTGCACCATACAATTCACCTTTGGTGAAAATATAATTGCTGTTTTAAAGATTTACGTAGATCTGCTCAATGAACAATACTACTGGGTAGCAAAAGTCAAAAAACACGTAACAGTTTATGTTTTGATATAATAACTGTATTTTTTGCACCTTCAATCCACCTGTGGTGAAATATAGAATTGCTGTTTTAAGATTTACGTAGATGCTGCGTCAATGAACAGTACTGGGTGCGCAAAGTCAAAAAACACGTAACTGTTATAGGTTTTGATATAATAAACTGTATTTTTTGCAGCCTTTCAATTCACCTGTGGTGAATATAGAAATTGCAGTTTTAAAGATTTACGTAATGCAGCGTCAAATTAGCAGTACTGGGTTGCGCAAAAGTCATAAAACAACGTATCTGATATGTTTTTCGTATAATACATCACGGTATTTTTTGCACCTTTCAATTCCACCTGTGGTGAACAAGAATGCTGATTAGATTCTACGTATATGCTGCATCAATGAACAGTACTGGTGCGCACAAGTCAAAAAACACGTATCAGTTTATGATTCGTATAATACACGGTATTTTTTTTGCACCTTTCATTCACCTGTGAGAATATAGAATTGCGTTTTAAATATTTACGTAGATGCTTTGCTGCTTCAATGAACAGTATCTGGGGTGAGCAAAAGTCAAAAAACACGTAACTGTTATCTTTTGATATAATAAACGGTATTTTATGCACCTTTCAATTCACCTGTGGAGAATATAGAATTGCTGTTTTAAAGATTTACGTAGATGCTGGCGTCAATGAACAGTCGGTGCGGCAAAAGTCAAAAAACACGTAACTGTTATGTTTTGATTATAATAAACAGTATTTTTTGCACCTTTCATTCCCTGTGGTGAATATAGAAATGCTGTTTTCAGATTACGTAGATGCAGCGTCATGAACAGTACTGGTGCGCAAAGTCAAAAAAACACGTTAACTGATATGGTTTTGATATATAAACTGTATTTTTTGCACCTTTCAATTCACCTGTGGTGAATATAAGCATTGGCTGTTTTAAGAGTTTACGTAGCTGCTGCGACAATGAACAGTACTGGGGCGCAAAAGTCCAAAAAACACGTAACTTTATGTTTTGATAAATAAACGTTATTTTTTGCACCTTGTCAATTCACCTGTGGATGAATATAGAATTGGTCTGTTTTTAAGATTTACGTAGATGCTGCGTCAATGAACCAGTACAAGGGGTGCGCAATAGGTCAAAAAACACGTTAACTGTTTATGTTTTGGATATAATAAACAGTATTTTTTGCAACCTTTCAATTCATCTTGGTGAATATAGAATTGCTCGTTTTTAAATTACGTAGATGCTGCGTCAAAGAACAAACTGGGTGCGCAAAAGTCAAAAACACGTTACTGTTATTTTTCGACGATACACGGTATTTTTGCAACAAACAACATGTGCTGAGTGCTGACCTACAAGAATGCCTGGATAGTAATGTTAAGTGCAAGGTTGTAAATCTAAACAGTCCCACAGGTGTAATGTGTAAAATATGAAACACCTATCAGAAATGTATACAGATAATAAAAGTGGAGTTTTGCACTAACAAAGAGACCTGCAGTTTACTAGAAATGATTTTTATCAAATATAATTTCAGACTGCCAAATATCCAGGAAGTACTTAATAGCAACTTTTAATATAAAGATATTCCATCTACAATAACTACACTAAGTCTTGGTGAACTTTATACAATGTTCTTTATAGATAGAGCTTGTCTGTGTTCCCCCGCGGGGGGCCCCCCCCCCCCGCTCCCTCCCCCTGATTTTACACCGGTAATGCTGTTTTAAAATTCTCTAGCTAACTACATAAAATCTTCAAATCTCTAATATAACTAATTGGAAGGATCACAGCTAATAGCAAGGTTTCTCTGTGCAGAAATAGACTAATTTCGCTGGGGCTGTGGGCCACAGGCAGAGCGCACCGTCCTTTCCTATGAGACGCTGAGAGACACTGAGGCTGAAACAGGAACGCTGTTCTATGTAAAACGAGGTCATGTGATTTTTCCACCCAAATCGCAACCATACACATCCCATCATGACGTCGCACCCACATCCACCCTGCTCTATTCTATAATCTGATTTGCTGGCCCCCCAAAATTACAGGAAGCGCCGAAAAAGGCGCGATCTTTAATAGATGATGCTCAGATTTAACCTTAATTATCGCATGATCTGGAAAATTCGATCACTATAAAAACCTTGCCGATTTCAACTTTGTCGATAAAAATCGCTCAACACTAGTAAATATGCTTATAAAGTGAACTATAGAAGTTAGTTACATGATGTATACATTTTGCAATCATTGTCAGTTACCCCAATGGTCTCTATTAACAATATATATATTAATGTTTTGCGCACACAAAACAGTTCAGTATGCATTTTGACCAGGCACCCCTCCACCTGCCCCTTACTTCTTGCTTACCCACAAACAGTAAAGATAATATTTGTAACAATCAGCAAAAGCAAATTATCATATACTTAATTTTTGCCATTGGGACAAGGTAGTATGTATATATTACCACTTGCCTAACACTCATATATATTTGCTTTATCAGTTGATGAAATGGTTAAATTGACTGTTGTGTCTGCAATAAACTGTGCACTGTAGTGCCATGCCAGGATGCATTTTCACTCCATCAGCCAGTCCTATTTGTTTTTTTTTTCTTTTACCTATCAGTAAGAATCTCTCTATTTCCTACACGCTCAGCAGCTTCTGTCCCATGCATTAGATGCATTGAATTTCAATAGATCCAATTGCTGTTCTAGTGCTGGGAATAAAATGATGACATTTAAGAGGGTGGGGGTAACAAACCACAGAAGAACACAGACAGTTTATAATCCTGCATGAGCAAAATATGTCCTGGAGCAATATCTGGCCTCCAATTGCAGTGCTTATCTGTGTATTTTATGAAGAACAATCGCCCATAAGATCCATCTGTCAATCATTAAGAGTTAGACCTTGTTGAGAATTTAAATAAACATTAAAGCAATTATTAAGAAATGCACCTGGTGATTTTAAACTTAAACTCTAAACTTATATTATTTTAAAACCAAAATTGGATGCAATTAGACAATTTTTTTGTTAATTCATAGTTTTTTTTTTGTTTTATTTTTTTTTTTGTTGTTTTTCATAAAAAGCTTCCAATTTTTTTTAATTTCTTTTTTTTATGCTACTAATATTATAAGATGCCTTCTAGGTTAAAACCTTACTTAAAAAAGTCTGCGCAAAACAAAAATAAAAAAGGGTATGCAAGAAAAATACTCTTTCCAAACCACCCGGGAGCATAAGACCTTTTGCTGTATTCCAGTTTGCAAGCCCCGAACCACGACAACAGTCAGGAGACATTTTGGGCGACATGTATGAACGGGTTTTACCCTTTTTTCTGGTCCCCCCTCCCCCCACCCCGAATCCCGCGCCGTACCCATGGGCTTCGCCCTTTCCGGCTGCGGTTGCTAAGGGGGCGGGCAAGGGCGGCGCCAGTGGGGGCGCGGGGGGGGCGCAGTGTAGGTCCGGGGCGCTCGTATAGTCCGAGGCATACCAAAACGGGCTTGCCAAATCGGGCGCTCGGGCGCTCCGAAACAAGCGGATTTGGTTTTTTTTTTGGTCTAAATCCCCGGGGCGGTGGCGAAGTGAACAGGATCCAAAAACAGGGGAGGAAGCGGATCGAAATGCGAAGAATCCGCGCTCGGCAGCCCGACAAGCTTTCCCTTGGTCGAAATCCCCCCCGGCGAGGCGAATTTTAAAACAAAACGGAAAAATGCAGGAAAAGCAGATAAAGATCGCGAAGAAATCTGGGCCTCCGCTCCGTGCAGCAGGAGAAAATGAATATAAAAAAATCCCTTTAAAAATAAAGGCGGAAAAACATTTTTCAGAAAAGACCCTAATGTACAAAATACACCCAAAATAAAAAAAAAAAAAACATTTTTCCCAAAAACTCTAAATGGCCCCCATATCAAGAAATAGATATTGCAAATTGCGGGAAACACATTATAACACTACACAAGTTTCACGATGTGTTAAAAAGGAATCCAATAGGGGCAAACGAAAAAAAAATCTTAATTCCCTAAAACATTTTTAAATTTTCTTTATTTTCGTTAGCCAAGGGATCAAAGAGGGTGCACGAAAAAAAAAAAAAAACAGATTTAGGAAAAATTAATATATTTTTTCGTTGCCACATTTGGGATCCTTTTTATAACACATCGTAAAATTTTGTTTTTTGTTTATAAGTGATTTGGGCCCAATACATTTGATTTCAGTTTGCATTACAAAACCCAAGGGAGCCGCCGCTCCCCAGGGGTCCAAAATTACGGCGCTCTTTGAAATTAGCCAATCACAGAGCCCCCTCAGAATGTCTTTTCCCCAAAAACTCTATGAAAAGTAGCCCCGCCTTATTGGCAAGCGGACACCCCCGCTCTTCAACCAACAGCTCGTTTCCCCTTTTACTGTTTTTTTGAACTGTCCCCCTTTTGAATATGAGGGTTCTTTTTTTCTCCAAGCAGAAGGGGGCTTTGTCGCTCCTTTTTGATTGGGTCATTCCCTCCAAGGATAGAATGGGACATTGTCGCTCCTTTTCTGTTTGGGTCAATTCTCCTCCATGGGAAGAAGGGACATTGCGTCCTTTTTCTGATTGGTCTTTTTCCCCCCATATTATAATGGGACATTGTCGCTCCTATCTGATTGCTGTTTATGCCGACCAATGAAATATTTAAAAATTTTTGAATTACTGTCTTTCCCCCCGCAATTCTCTCTATGGCAATTCCCATTACGCCGGTCTCGGCGACGACGCTTTGTTGGGGGTTTTTAAAACTGCTTTATTTTTCAAGAAGTGTTTGGTCTTTAACTGAAATGTTTTACACTGAAAAAAAAAATTTTTGGGATTAAAATTCATCCGGGCGGCGCTGACGCGGAATTGAGTGCGCCATCTCTCCATAAGATAATGGAGAAGTAGCTCGCGCTCTGATTGGCTGAGCTAGGGGGTCCGGTTTAGTCGCCTATAACTCTTTTCAGCTTTTTTTACTGTTTTTTGAATTATCCCCCGGATTTTGATTGGTGTAAACTTCCCCATAGCTAAATGGGACTTTGTCGCTCGATTCAAATTGGTCTAAATTTCTCCAAGCCAAATGGGACTTTGTCGCTCCTTTTTCGATTGGCTAGAACCCAAGCCCCCGTTTCTCACCAAATCACTTTTTTTTATTTTTTTTACTTTTTTGAATTACCCCCCCCTGGTTTTCTAAAATGGCTACACTTTTTCATAGCCAGAAGGGACTTTGCGCTCTTTTCTTTTGGGTCAAACTTCTCCATAGGCTAGAAGGGACTTTTTCCTCTTTTTCTGATTGGTCTAAATTTTTCTCCAAAGCTAGAAGGGGATTTGTCGCTCATTTGATGGCTAAATTTCTCCATGGGCAAAGGGGGATTTTTTGTCGCCCCTATTTGATTGGTCTAAACTTCCCCATAGCCTAAATGGGACTTTGTCGCCCTATTTGATTGGCTGAGAAGCCAACCCCCTTATCCACCAACACTCTTTTTCAGCATTTTTACTGTTTTGAATTTTCCCCCCCGGGGATTTTGATTGGTCAATTCTTCCCCATAGCTTTAAGGGTTTACTGTCGCTCCTTTTCTGTTGGCCCTTTAGCCGACCAAGAGAATAGGTTCAGGATTTGAATTACTGATTTCCCGGAAAATTTCCAATATCATTTTCTTATTTGTCCGTTCTCGATTTGGGAAAAAGTGATTTTTTTTTTTTAAGAGTGTATTTTAAATTTTAGCTCCTTTCTGACACTGTTTTTCCCCCCTTTATAAAGGGGATTTTTTTTCGGGAATCACACTCCTCCACGGGCGGAGGCCGAGACTTCTGTCGCGATCTTCGATCTGCTTTCTCGCATGTTCACCTGCTTCACTTCGCCTCGGACGGAGGGTTTAAAACCCAAAAAAAGTAGAACGCCTTATAAAAAGGCGATTTTTTCTTCAAAAATCCGCACCGACAAGTGGAAAGATTTCTCGCCCCTCCAGCCTTCCCCCGCATCGGAAAAAGATTTCTCGGCGCGCCCCGCAGCGCCTAAGCCCCAACGCACCCCACACACTGGGGAGGGGCGGGGGACTTTTACCCCCGTTTTTAAATGCGCTACCTCGGACGGGGAAGCAAAAGGGGCAGCGCCCACACGCCCATGTCCCCCACTTTTCCCCATACCTGGCAGCGCGGCGACTTTACATGAATGTATGACGCCGCCTGGCCGCACAAAATCAGGCGCAGATTTCCCCCGGGAAAAAATGGCAAAACGCGCCCGACCCCGGGGGGATTTAACAGTGGGCCCTTTTTTCTTTTCAAAAGTTGTCTTGCTCTCATCATAGTAATTTTTGGGCAACGAGCAAATTTCCCTATGCCGTTTCTTAAAAGTCTATTTTTTGTTTGGCAATTCATAAATGTATTTATAATTTTTTTAAGCACTATATGAAATGAAACTGAGCTTTGAAGGTTCATGGCAACAACGAAAGCTTAGAAACCCAGAAAAATTTCATATAAGACCCTAATGTCAACATATTTAAAAAAATATTTTCTGCCAAATGTCACATTTATGATGCACTTGCGTCCACTTTCTCTGACACAAAAGAAAAAGTTTATAATGGGACAGAACTTTAAAATCAATTTTTTACAACATCTCCCTTTGATCAAATAAAAACATAGAAAGTACCACTTACTACTACCTTAATAAGAGTCCAAACCAGACAGGACTGAACAAATTTCATGGGAAAACCCTTGGGAAAAGGGAAATACAAAAACCAGCACCTGTACATTATAATCTTAAAATCTTTATATCCATTTATTTAAAAAACCAACTAATGGAAGACTGCCTCAAGTTTTTTTAAAATTTCAAGCTCCACACGTGATAACAGCTTGTAGGTTTACATGGCAACGGGCACCAAAATTTAAAATGGCTTTAAAAGAAATGAAAAAAAGGCTTTAAAAATTTATTTAAAAAAGGCTGGCCAAATTTCGATTTTTCTTGCTATTTTTTCCGTATTTTTATGATTCGGCCTTGTTTTAATAGGCCTTCTTTATTTATCTGGCATATGCCAAACCAATACTAATAATTAATCCCCATTGTGTATTACTGTGTTTCAATACATAAAAATAACTAATAACCTCAAAAACAGAAAAATTTAAAGCAAAGAAAAAAAGGGAATTTCTTTTTTTCCTAGATCTTTTAAACCGCATGATATTTTTAAAAAGCTTTCCAAAAATTTAATGCGTGAGCAAAAACTGTATCCACGGCTAAATAAGCTTTAAAAAAGCATTTCATCCTTTACACCCCTTTTGCACAAAAAATTTTTCCCCAATGCGCCAAAATTTTTATGGAT